>JANHFM010002105.1:133334-143673 GCA_032468115.1 Grayia smithii
AAATCCTGCTTTTCCCAGGCTACCAAATAAAATAAATGAATAAATAAGGAAAAAAGGCTTGTGCCTCTGTTAGCGTTTTCTTAGACAGGCTGTTCCTTCAAGATAGAGGGAAGGCGGGAGAGATTGCATTTCAAGCCATTTGAAAAAGCATCTTTTCCAGTGGTGGGTTTCAAAACTTTTTACTACCGGTTCTGTGGGCCTGACATGGTGGGCGTGGCAGGGGAAGGTTACTGCAAAATCCCCATTTCCTCCCGATCAGCTGGGACTCGGAGGCAGAGAATAGATGGGGACATCAGTCAGAGGTGGCATTTACCGGTTCTCCGAACTACTCAAAATTTCCGCTACCGGTTCCACCTCTGATCTTTTCCCCTTCAGGAACTGCGATTAAGATGTGTCGTTCAAGATCCATTTATCCCCGGGCTTTTGAAAACTGCTGGGGTGGCTGGAGCCTAGAGGGATTCTCCCGAGAAAAATCTAAGCCCGATGCTCCGCCCAGTTCTGCCGAAGATCCGTTTTGAAGAGACGGAAACACTTCGCTCAGGACTGACACTCCACGGAATTGCACTGCCGAGATTTAGGAGCACGTGCTGGGCGTCCCTTCCTTTGATGGATCTTTTTAATGAGCGTCCAGAGGGTTGGATCCAACAAATAATAAAGGATCCAACAACTAATCAATAAACAATCCTATTTAAGAAAGGACACCCAAGGAGATTTAGCTGTGTGGACAGACAGCTCGGTTTACTGATTCCAGCGGCTCGCCTCTAAACAGAGCTTAAACCTGGATTTAATTCGGTGTGTGTGTATTTGTGTTTAAAGTAGCTCCCAGCATTGCAGCCTTTTCTGTATACATTTATGTACTGGAAAGCAATGGGGAGTCACCGGTAATCCTTGATCTTACTTCAAAGAAAGTGGCTTCAGAGTAACACTTGGGAGACCTACTTGGTTCCTAAGAAAAACCTCCATGAGATGACATTCTTCGAATAAAATACGGGGAGACGCCCGAATTTAGGCAGCAATTCAATACGCTTTTGCTTGCGCCCTAATCGTGGCCTGGTAATATTGGAACTCCTATGCATGTTGCCAAGAGGGATTGGGGGGACTGACTCTCGCTCGACCCAAGGGGGATTTTACCCCTTACTTTTGCTCATATAATTGTTGGTTTTGTTTCTTCTGTGGGCTTTTCCCGATCTGAGAACTTTTTTTAAAAAAATTTCAATTTATATGCCGCCCTTCTCCGGAGACTAAGCACAAATCAATGTGCTTAGCCATAGCCTTCATTCCTTGTATATGCCTGCCTATATTAGGGCTTTTGCCCCCCCCACCCCCAAGCAGCTTAAAAGTTATCTTATTGCCCCCAACAATCTGGGTCCTCAGTTTACCTACCTCGAAAGGATGGAAGGCTGAGTCAACCTTGAGCCTGGTTGAGATTCGAACTTGCACTAATTGCAGGCAGATGGAGCTAAGTGGAGCCACTTATCAGTGCACTAGCTAAGTGCGCCACCAAGGCTCACAAGGTATTGCGTCAAGATTGTAGGAATAAAAATAATATTTGTGAATAAATCTTCCAATGAGATGTTTTTCAAAGCTACATTTGTTCTTTGACCATAAATACTGTAGGCAGATTCTCCTGGATTGAAAGGCAGTTTTACTTTCGTTTTTCTTTTCACAATCTTTGTTCCCCTTTCCTTGTTAAAAAAAATATACCAAGACAAGCATATCAAGACCAGACCAAGCAAAGTTCCTTTTGGCCACTCCCAAAATCCACAAGCCTTAAAGCTGCCAATTTTGAAGACCTCTGGGTTAGGGCAAGGGTCCTCAAACTTGACAGCTTTAAGGCTTAGGGACTTCAAGTCCCAGAATTCCTCCTCCAGTCATATGCTAACCTGCAGGTTGGTTCCTTTTCCTTTGTGGTGGCAGTGATGGCGGCAGCAGCAGTGATGGGCGGAGGCAGTCTGGGGTTTCTGGTGGCAGCAGCAGCAGCGATGGGAGGGTGGTCTGGGGTTTCTGGCAGCAACGACAGCAGCAGCAGCGATGGTGACGGTCCGGGGTTTCTGGTGGCGGTGGTGACAGCAGAAGAGAAGCTGATTGGTGGTTGGATCCAAAATACCACCAATCAGCAGTCTGTTGTTGCCCCCATTGCTGCTGTTGCCGCCACCATCGCAGCAACTGCCCCCCCTTGCCCCACCGAATGTATACATTTGGTGTATAAGATGCACCCAGATTTTCACCCCCTTTTGGGGGGTAAAAAGGTGTGTCCTATACTCCGAAAAACATGGTACTTAACATTCCACTTTTCATGCTTAATAATTTGGTAGGTAGGTAGGTTGATAGATCAATAGGTTGGTAGGAAGGGGAAGGAAGGAAAGGAAGGAAGGAAGGAAGGAAGGAAGGAAGGAAGGAAGGAAGGAAGGAAGGAAGGAAGGAAGGAAGGAAGGAAGGAACTAATGGTTAATTCTTCTGTTTATACTTCCTCAAACAGTTCCCATCATCTCCAACTTATGTAAGTAATGTCTGAGGATTATGGGATTTGGAAATATACATATCTTTAAGATGTCTGATTGTAATAGATTGGGTTAAGCAAAATCATTTTTTAAAAAAGCAGCCCAAGGAATAAGTAACAAGAAACCTAAAAGAAATCTATGTTACCAAAAGAAAACACAGACAGCAGAAAAATAAAGTTTCAAGTCTAATGCTACTGAAGCCACAGAGTGGAAGATAAAGTTTTGGAAGGTATAATTTCAGATTTTGGGGTATAATTTCAGATTTTGACAGGAAAAACTTCACTGTCCAATTCAGTGTTTTGATTTTAGATGTCATTTGAACTGCAAATAAAAGGCAGTGCATTTTGTAAATGGTACAATTAAACATAATTTTTAAAGTATAAATCAAGTGAAAATTCATTTAGTCCATGAACACTTAGGTTTGAGTTGTGTATTGAAGCCTTGCCAGCTTTAAAACTCTTCTTAACATATTTCATTTCAAATCTATCAGCAAGTGACCTTTATCCAGATGGCAAAGAAGGACCTGAAATTGTGCTAAGATGTATGCTAAAATCTGTCTTTTGGCTAGTCTTAGAAAAATGAGGCAATCAAAATAATTTATGTATTGGATATAGTTCAGAAAGGCCATTTGTATAACTGCAATTCTGTTCATGGCCATCAAGTTTAGGCCTCCTGTTTCTCTTGCTAATATTAAATATGAACTGTTAATAGTATTTAAAAGCTTTTGTATTAACAGACAAAGGGGAAAAGAGAAACATGTTATCAGGTAACCTCCCAATTTCTTTTCTAGTTCTCAATTATCTAGTTGGTGGCACTTGTATTGTCTACTAGCCAACCTTGGGACTGAAAGGAAATGTTAATATTTAACTTAGAAGCTATTTCTGTCTTGGCGTCTTGACTCTGGTTGAGTTTAAAGTGCACTAAACCAAAGGCAGCCAAATTACAGTATTGTTTAGGATGTGTGACCCCAAAACCCTTGCAGGTTTTTCAGTAAACTATGGTCAAGCAAACCAGGATTTCATATAGTGTATTATATAAACACTTATTCACACAGCAGTCTAACTCATAATTGCATATTATTTGGTTTGGGCATACATTTTATCAAACAATTTTTTGTTTATAAATAGTAGCTTTTAGTTGTAGATACCCAGCCAATTGTATTCAGTAAGCTATGATTGAGAAAGTTATGGTTATAAATTTTACCCATGAGTAAATAGCAGCAAAGAAAAACACGAAAAGGCTTTTGATGGAACCAAATTGCAATATGGGTTAATATTCCAATCTAAATACAGTAACTAATTACCTTCTTCCTGAATCCCTTAGAAACTTTATGGATTTCTTCCATCCTCTCACTTATGCTGTCTCCTGTCACCACTCAAAATCCATTGGGCCATTGCCCATCCAATGGAAAAACTACATTGCAGTTCTATTATATTTTTTATACTTGTTGGATTTACCAACAAAAAGTACTTATGAACAGCCTCTCAGAACATAACACATTTGCAAGTACCATGTCTCCTCAAAAATATGACCTTCCCCGAAAAACAAGCCCTAACCTGATTTTCACGCATGCGCCTAATATAAGTCCTATCCCAAAAATAAGCCCTCACCCACCATCTGGTTGTACAAGGTGGGGTGAGGCACAGGCATAAAAATCACACTAGGATGGGGGTGGGAGTTGAGCTGCCTATATGCTCCGCAGCCACTTACCTTAGGACCGCCGCAGCAAGGCCTCCCATACCCCAACATTTGTTGCACTGCTGCCCAAATTCTGGAGGCATTTGTGGCCGGACACTGCATGGCTAATGGCACCAGTGCCACAGCTTGTGGCAGAATGTTGCAAGGCTTATCATGCCAGTGCCACCGCTCATGGCCAGATGCCACATGGTGCATCGCCCCGGTGCCTCCACTTGCAGCAGGATGCCTCAAAGCTCATCACGCTGGTGCCACCGGTCGCATGTGTGATAGCACAACACACCCTGCAGTCTCCAGCTGTGAGCAGTAGCACTGGCACAATGAAGCATGTGGTGCCCTGCTGCAAGTGGCGGCACCAGCGCAACAAGGCACATGGTGTCCTGCCATGAGCTGCGCCACCGGTGCAACAAGTCATGCACCGTCTGGCCATGAGAAGAACAGCCATAAAAGAAGTCAGGCTTGGTGTCATGGCATGGGAGGCATGGTTGTGATAGTTCTATGGAGCTTGGGGGCCAGCAGTCAGGAATGGGTTAACTGAGTCTGATGGTGTCCTAGGACCGAGTCTGCAAGCTGATAAGCTCCTCCCCTTCCTTCTGCTTGCCAGCTTTCAGACTCGGTCCAATCTGGAAGGACATTTTGGGCTGAGCTCTCCATTCTTTGCTGTTGGATATCTATTCATTTGGGCTCATCTTTGGGGCCTGAGCCCCAGCGTGAAGGGAATTTTTCCCCTGTTCTGCTGAAGGCTGTTTGACAGTCTTTTTCTTGGGCTCCCAGCTTTCTGGTTGAGCCCAGTGCTCCAGCATGAAAGGCTCATGCCTGACCCCGCTGAAGACTGGTTACCCGGTTCTGACAGGTGTCTCCCGGCTCGGCTGGTGGCAGGCTCTGTCTTCCAGTGTGAACGGCCTTGGCCGGACCCCGATGAAGGCCATTCCTTGGATCGGCAGTCTGTAGGCCTACACACCCTGCCCTGACATCCCTGGGCTTGTCCATATGTCCAGAGGCTTGAATTGGGCTCTGAAGACCTTCCTCCACCAGGATCGAGCCCTGGATGATCGCCTTGCAGTGTTTGGAGCCTGTGGTAAGATTGCTTCTGGCTGGGAGACTCTCCACCTGATTGGCGGCCCTTATCTTCACTCCGATCGTTTGCAGAAGCCACGGGGCCGGTGCAACCCACTTCTTGGGCCTGGCTAATTTAATTGGTGGTTTTTTCCCCCTTGCTTGTGCTGTTTGAGAAAAGGTTGGAGCATTCCTTGAACACAGCCCATTTGGCTGCGGCCTGGTCTGTCAGGGCCTCTTTGGCTGCTTCTTTCTTTAATAGGGCGTCTCTCCTGTGGTTAAAACAGTTGCAGGAGAGGCCCCATATGTCTGACACCAGGGCCCACCAGGACCTGAATAAAATTGTTGCGGCCCTGGAGTTTTTGGCAGATGCCACGTTAAATGTTTCATGTTTTGCCGCTAAATCTATTGGTTCTACAGTAGCCTCTATGTTAGCCTACTCGCTGGTAACCCCAACCCTTCCCATCGGCTGGAACGTACCTGGCATACTCTGGACGTTGGTTGGGCCCTCCGAATTTACCTTAAACGAACTGCCTCCTTTTGGAGGTGGAGGCCCTTTTTGTGTCCTTTCAACCGTCCACGTTAGGTCTCAAGGTTTCCTTGCCTACTATTGGGTGTTGGCTCCCGGCAGCTATCACCACAGCATATGAGGCCCAGGCCTTGCTGGCTCTGAGTCACCTTATGGCCCATTTGACTCGGAGTGCTTCCACATCAGCTGCCTGGGCTACTCAGGCTTCCCTTGCGGACATCTGTCGGGCGGCCACTTGGTCTTCCCCTATGCCGTTCATCCATCATTATAAGATTGACGCTTATGCGTCAGAGGAGGCAGCGTTTGGCTAAAGGATCTTGCAGCAGGTTGTGTGGGACAGGGGGGCCTCGGACCAGGTGGGTCCCTCCCTTTAGGTTCTGCTTTGCATGTCCCATTTCTGACTGCTGGCCCCCGAGATCCATAGAAGGGACGTTGTCTTACCTGAATGTCCTTTCTGTTGAGCGTCGGGGGCCAGCAGTCATCCCCGCCCATTGGTGCCCAGTCCTCCTCCAGGCAGGGTTTGTGTTTTTTTCTCATTTCAGCTCAGCCTGGCAGTCTGCCATATCTCCCTCGTCAGAAAGCTGGCAAGCAGAAGGAAGGGGAGGAGCTTATCAGCTTGCAGACTCGGTCCTAGGACATCAATGGACTCAGTTAACCCATTTCTGACTGCTGGCCCCTGATGCTCAACAGAAAGGGTGTTCAGATAAGACAACATCCCTTCTAAGATAAGCAGATAAGACATCTCCTGAAAATAAGACTTGGTGTTTATTTTGGGGCCAAAAAGAAAATAAGACTGGGTCGAAGACTGTCTATTATTTAGTTTAATTATAGTACCCCAGTTTTTCTGAGCTGAAGTGGTGCAGTGGTTAGAGTGCAGTACTGCAGGCTACTTCAGCGACTGCTAGCTGCAGTTCAGCAGATCGAATCTCACTGGCTCAACTCGGCCTTCCATCCTTCCGAGGTGGGTAAAATGAGGACCCAGATTGTTGGGGGCAATATGCTAACTCTGTAAACCGCTTAGAGAGGGCTGTAAAGCAGTATATAAGTCTAAGTGCTATTGCTATATCTTAATTCAATTGTCCTGTCTTCGTCAGGCACAAACAGACCTCCCGATCACTGTGCAGTCCCTTCAGGGGGGATGTATAAGTCTAAGTGCTATTGCTATTGCTATTTTCTCCTGTGCGCTGCTTAGAGAGTCCGAGCAATGGGTGTTAACTCCTTTCCGATTGTCCCGAGACCGAGTATATTTGCTTAAACACTCCTCCTTCTTCCTGTAGTTCTCCAGTTTATTTACTCAGTCCGGCCTAGAGAGACCTATTATTTTTCACTTTGTTGCTTAGACTCTGCTAATTAGTTTCACAGGCAGTTTATTTTCTTTTTTAATTCCTTTTTCTTCTTTTCCTTATTTTCTTGTTTTACTGAGGGAGGCAAGCCTCGTTTTTGGACCCCAGCTGGGTCCCAGCCAGCCGGGCGCTTCCCCACCACCGTTTCAAGTGGTGATGGCCATTTTCTATGCTCCAGCTGGCTGGCGGCTCAGAGCCGCAGAAGATCATCAGGTCCATGTGGTGGGAAAACCGATTGATCCGAGTGCTGGCAGCTTTGTTTGCTCCAGCTGGTTGGTGCGCCACATGGAGCTTTCCATCAGGTGGCTCAGAGTTGCAGAAGAACACCGGAGGTGGCGGAAGTCTTTCCTGCCACATGGACTTCTCATTCGGCGGCTCGGAGCCACAGGATCGGCCAGTTTGGCTGGCTGCTTTCCCCACCGCTTGCAGGTGCCTTTGGGGGTTCGGGGAGGCAGTGAAAAAGACGCACCCAGCAGGGCGTCTTCCAGAGGCTTCAGATAGATGCCATTTTCCACTGGCAGGCATCCCTTGTAGGACCGCTGAACGGATTCAGGTCTTCCAACCATGAGTGAGCTTTTAGGAGCTGAGGAGCAGTGGTGTCGGCTCTGCATCGAGTGGGGAATTGGACTGTGCCCTGTGGTGTCAGTGGCCTGCTTTCTCCCTTGGATCCCTGCGGTGGTTTTAGGCGCCTAGAAGTCGTGGTGTCAGCCTCGTGCCATTCTGTCTGCCCCCTTCCCACAGTGTCAGTGCTGATGAGCCATGGTGTCGGCTTGGTGTTGCTGCAAGGCCTCAGTATACTAGCAATTCCCTCTGTTGGGTTAATTGCTTCCAATATGGCAGATCACAGCCATTCTCCTTCCCAGGCCTCTTCATCCTCTCTCAGAGAGGTTACCTGCCTGAGGTTTAACCTACCAAAAAAGGAATATCTAGAGCAAAGGGGCCTACTACCAGTTTCAAGTCATCTGAGCCTGCCCATTTATCCTCAGCCACTGAGAAGGATGCCCTAAGAAGGCAGTGTGCCCTAGAAAAGCAGTTTGCTAGGGCACAGAAGAAGCTTGACATCCGTCCGGCTGCTCCTGCTACTCCAGTTTCCACTTAAATTGTGACTATAGCTCAGATCCATAATTCTAATCCTGCAGGATGGTTCCCCCAATGTGTCCATAGAGGAACAGGAAATTCAGGAAGTGGGTCGCGCCTCATTCTCTGGAGGAGGCCACCCATGATCCCGGGCCATCTCATAGTCACAAACGATCCTGGCCATCTACTAACTTTATTCCGACCGTGGCAGGGCTCTGCCCAGAGGAGGAGAATCCAATTCAATTCTTACAGGCGATGTATGACATGATTTCTCACACTATTTATCAGGGCATTGAGTCCTCCCTTGACCAAAGAAGCATTGGGACTCCACCTCCTGGGGATCATTCCAATTAGAGGCTTTGTCAGCCCAGGGAATGTCTAGACAGTGATTATTTGGAGGGCAATAGTTCCAATTCCCCTTCCCATCTCACTGAATCATATCTTATGGGGGATGAGGATTTTGATGACTATAATCTCCCCGAGGATGAAGGATTCATTCTTCTGACAGTGGCCTGTTCAGGCATGATCTATTCAAAACCTTGCTGCATAAGGCGAAGAGCACAGCTAATATGGGGGCTCTTATGAGACAAGCTGAAGGATCTCCGGACCCTGAAGATCTCAACAAATTTCTCTTTACTGAACTGGTCACAGAGCAAGAGGCCATTCCAGTGCCCAAGCTCTTTTTGACACTATATAGAGACAGTGGACGCAACTTGGGTCCGTGGCCACTCCCAGCAGTATGGACAAATGATTGGAACAGGAACTCGAGGACCTTCTTGCATTGCCCGCTGTGGATGTTCCCTTGGCCAGCCTCGCCACGTCCACACTTCTACCTTCTGGTTTGCCTGAGGGCCTCAAGGCAGAGGACAGGAGAGTGGAGTTACCAGCCCGCAGAACCTATCATCTGCTCCGCCATGGTGGCTTCCTTTTTCAATAGAACGTCTTTGATTTGGCTGCAGCAAATGCAGGCAAGGGCTTCTCCCAATGATACCCATTTGCATCAAGACATAAACAAACTGATTGTGGCAGCTGAGTTCTCCGCAGATGCAACCCTAAATACATCTAAATTTGCCTCGAGGGTGCTAGTGTCCAATGTTACCTCACGACGCCTTTTATGGCTGCGCCATTGGCAGGCAGACATGAAAACCAAATGGTTGGCTGCTGCTCCCTTCAAGGGTGGCTCCCTCTTTGGGGAGGTGTTGGACCCCATTCTAGTAGAAGAAAGAGACAAGAGAAGTTCTCCCTTCCGCAGACAGAAGAGCTGAATGCAGGTCAACCTTTCCTTACTGTGGGATTCCCTTTCGTTCGCAAGATCCAGGATTCCAGGGTCCAGCCTACCATAGGTCCTTTCAGCAACCTACAGACCAGCCACAAGAGAGAAACCATCAGGGATTGTGGCAGGCACCAGGCCAGATGTCCCTTTAGAGGAACCAGCTTCTGGCCTTACCACCAGTCAAAATGACTATTTGGACTCATGCCCCATTGGCAGTTGGCTCACCAACTTCGCCGATCATTGGAGTTGCACGACCACCGATGCCTGGGCATTACAAACTCTAGGTCTCTCCCTAGAATTCAATTCAGAACCTCCAAGATGCTTCATACAATGTTCAGTGGCCAAGGATTGCACCAAGAGAGCTTTGATGGAGGCCGAAATACACCATCTTCTAGCCATTTGGGCCATAGAACCAGTTCCACCGTTGCATCAGGGTTCTGGCTTCTATTCGATTCTATTCTTGGTGCAAAAGAAATTGGGCAGCCACAGACCCATATTCGATTTAAAAAAGCTCAACATTCAACATATCAAATACCAGCGTTTCAAGGTGCATTCCCTGCATAGCACCCTGGGCAGCATCAGACAGGAAGACCTTTTATCATCAATAGATTTGTGGGACGCCTACCTACACATTCCTATCCGGCCATCCCACAGGAGGTTCCTCCGCTTTTGCTACGCGGGGACCCATTATCAATACAGGGCCCTGCCCTTCGGCCAGGCGTTTACAAAACTACTGGAGGTGGTAGCAGTGCACTTGCATACGATACCCATCAGAATACAATGCTACCTAGATGAGCCGAGGTGGCGCAGTGGTTAGAGTGCAGTACTGCAGGCTACTTCAGCTGACTGCTAGCTGCAGTTCAGC
>JANHFM010002105.1:143773-155009 GCA_032468115.1 Grayia smithii
TGCAGTACTGCAGGCTACTTCAGCTGACTGCTAGCTGCAGTTCAGCAGATCGAATCTCACCGGCTCAAGGTCGACTCGGCCTTCCATGCTTCCGAGGTGGGTAAAATGAGGACTCAGATTGTTGGGGGCAATATGCTAACTCTGTAAACCGCTTAGAGAGGGCAGTAAAGCACTATGAAGCGGTATATAAGTCTAAGTGCTATTGCTATATCTTAATTCAATCATCCTCTCTTCATCAGGCACAAACAGACCTCCAGATCACTGTGCAGTCCCTTCAGGAACATGGCTTTATCGTCAACCGGGACAAGAGCCAGTTGCATCCTTCCACCACTCTAGTTCATTTCGGGGCATTGATCGACACCCTGTCCTGTCAGGTGTTCCTTTCTCAGGAGTGACTCTCCAACATTCAGACCACGGTTCAGCAGGTCACATCCCTCAAACAGGCCCCGCTGGTTCTTCTATCCAAGCTCCTGGGACAAATGATTTCCTGTCTGGCAATCATTCCCTTGGCAGGACTTCATTCTCAACCACTTCAATGGCTCCTTTTGCCCAGTCATTGAGCTGGCTTCAGCAACTCCAGCATATGACTCTCCATTCCCCCTGGAGTCCTCAAATCCCTAAGATGGTGGATATCATCAGCCCTGGAAAAGGGTTGTTATTTCAAGGAACCCAACGTCTAGTCCTCACTATGGATGCCAGTCTCCATGGTTGGGGAACTCATCTGCTAGAATGGATGGCACAGGGCTGCTGGTCCCCATGGGATCTTCTGAAAGATATCAACTGGCTGGAATTGAGAGTGGTTCATCTGGCACTTTGTCATTTCCATTCCGACCTGGAGGGGCAACACGTGCTCCTCTTGATGGACAATGTCAACCATCAGGATCTCCCTTCGCCAGGGGGCCATTCTACATCCGGAGCCTCAGTGGCTCCAATTGGCCATCTGGCACTTGAAAGGGAGATCCTAGCGAGAGATAACATTTCGGACAATGTCATCGTTACCATTTTAGCTTCTCAACGTCCATCGACTACCCACATTTATGGTGCCGTGTGGCTGTCCTTTCGACACTGGTGTTCTGAGTGGGGTGTCTGGATGATCTCAGCATCCGTCCCCTAGTTTTGGACTTTCTTCAGGAGGGCCTGGAGAAAGGGCTCTCAACCAACACACTCCACAGACAGGTTTCAGTCTTGGCAACAGTTATCGCCTGTGAGGGGGCCACGATCCTTTCTCAACATTCACGGATTCATAGCTTCCTAAAAGGGGCTTCCAACTTGCAACATCCTTCAGTTCACAGGTACCCCTCTTGAGACCTGAGCCTGGTCTTGCAAATGCCCCCCTCCCCTCCAATTGAACCACTAAACTCAAACTAGTCTCAAACTACTGATCTTCAAGGTTGCCTTTCTAATTGCTATAACATCCGCTAAACGAATCTCAGAGATGGCAGCACTCTCCATTTGGTGAGACCTATGTATTCTTCACTCTGATCAAGTCATCTTACACCTGGATCTGACTTTTCTTCCAAAAGTCAACAGTTGGTTCCACAGAGCCCAGGAAGTCATTTTACCTGACTTTTGTCCCACTCCCACAAATTCCAGTGAATGACAGTGGCGTTGGATGTTTGCAGGGCCCTACATAAATACATCGACCAGACAGCCCCATTCCAGAGGATCGAAGCATTATGCATTTTATTCCAGCCCAGGTCCTTGGGGCTCAGGATGACACCACCCACAATTGGACGCTGGCTCAAGGCCTGTATCTCCTTAGCCTATGACATCCAGACGAGGACAAGGCCCAATTGCATTACAGCTCACTCTATGAGAAGTGCCACCACCTCAGCAGCTTGGGCCACCCAGGCCTCCATCCTTGACATCTGTAGGGCCGCCACCTGGACTTCTCCTTCTCTCTTCATCTGTAATTATAAAATTGACAAGTTTGCATCGGCGGAGGTGGCTTTCGGCCGCAGAGTTCTACAAACGTCCTTCCTATTGAAGAGACCCTGGACATTACTACTCTCCACCCTAGGGATAGTTATCCCATTGCTTGGGACTCTAAGCAGCACATAGGAGAAGGAATGTTGGACTTACCTGAACGTTAGTTCTATGTGCGCTTTGTGAGATTCCAATCCCTCCCTATCTATGGAAAGGTCCAGGGTCCAGGAGGAATAGCCTTTCCTTGCAGGTTTCTGTCATCTCCAGATCCAGGACCTCATAATAAACTGGAGCACTACAGGAAGAAGGAGGAGTGTTTAAGCAAATTTACTCAGTCTCTGGCCAATCGGAAAGGAGTTAACACCCATTACTTGGACTCTCACAAAGCGCACATAGAACGAACGTTCAGGTAAGTCCAGCGTTCCTTTTGTACTTGCTCAGTGTTGTCCTTTTTGTACAGAATCTCAAATCATTTGGACTCTGTTTTGAATAATATTATATTTGAGATTCAGTACAGTTGATAGAAATTTTGAATCTTCATTGATTATAATTATTTTAGATTGTACTATTCGGTCATTTCTGTCTCATCTCTCTTTCTCCCTTTTGTTTCCAGCCAATTCCTAAACACTTTATCTCCCTTAGATCCTCAGATGAACTGGGTCAAAATTTCCTCTCAATCCAGTTGATATCTAGGGGATATTGGGTTGAAGAAGTCTGTATAGCTTCATTGCTTCATTGCAATTTATTTTCAGGGGTGGTGTCTATATATGTTTGCAAAGGCTCTCTATTCACCTTCTCCTATTCTATATGGTCCATTTCTGACAACCTTTTTCTGGATTGAAGAAAAAGATATCAAAATCCTGAAATAAACAGGAACACATGAATTTTTCCAAGGTTCTCAGCAGATAAGTAATTCAAAATACTGGAAAGCCGTAAGACATATAATATGCAAACTACAAAACTATCTTCCTGGTTAATATTTTATTTCATTTTTTAAAAATGTAAATTAGCACTTTGCTGCTTCACCAATTCTAGCACAATAGAGCTGGTTCAATACAATAGTCTCTGGTTCACAAAGGTTATGTAGCAAAGAGTGACTTTCCCAAAAGACATTATTTGGATGGAAATATTTGAAAAACAAAAGCAGACAATTGTTTCTGACATTTCTCTTTAGATTTTCTTTTACTCCCTTGAGCTGAAATTTAATTTCCTATGAAACTATTCTACAAAGATTTGGTGAGGGATAGAGGAATATAGCTTTGAAGACCAGATTAGTTCCAGATTAGTTCTCATAGTTTCTTCAAATATTTTTGTTCCTCATACAGATAAAAGCAATCAAATCATCTTTGGTTTAAACATAGCTGTATAAACCGTACATTGTACAGTTTTAAGTGTGTTCATATATGGCAAAAAATAATCAGGAAGTAGTTTACAAAGGCTATTCACTTTCTCCCTGTATGGTCAACTGCTCCACCATGATGCTCACTAAATGAATATGTGAATAACTCCCTTTATCCACAGCCAGAATTATTATTGGTCATTGCTCTAGAGATTATGGAAGATATAGTCCAAACATCTTAAATTTCTCTGTTACTTATTATTTTGCTTAAGGAATGAAGATTAGATCAATGTTTGTTTTTTTAAGAAAACCATCCTGCATATTTTCCCATTTTCTGGAATACAAATACCATACAGGAAGATGTAAATAATGACTTCCATTAGATGTTTTATGGCCAAAAAATATTGTCACCTGAATAAGATTAACATGGAATCATTTTCTGACCCTGCTTATAGCTGCATTTATAGATGAATTAGCATTAATATATTTTTTAACAGAAAACTAAAGGCAAGCAGAAAGAGATTCTGGTGGGATGCACTGGAAAAAGACATCATTGAATGTTGAAATTTTTGGTTTAAGACTAAACTGTTTCATTACATTCTTATGGTGGCTTCATTAATGCTGCTGTGCTAAACTGTTCTCTCTTTTTTTGCCCATTCATACAGGGTAAATAAAATAAAAAGGGGGCGTGAAATTGATGTGGAGAAAAATTCATTAAGAATTTGTAGTGAGGAGAAGAGATTTTGATTACTTTAAAGAGTATGTGAGGTAGTCAAACTTTTCAGTCTTTAACTTAAAAACATGCTACGTACACTCCAATTGGCAAATGTTCTGATTCCACAACTTTAAAGTCAGTAGTGTTTACTGGAATAATACTGCTGCCCACAGGATCAGTCCATGTAGTCCATCAGAGAACTATTGTGTATGAAGTCTGGCTCTAGTCTCAAAACTAGCCCTGTAGCAGAAGGCATACATAGCAGATGGTAATACTGCATTTATATTGTATAATATTTTTACTTCTAAAAGGAATGCAGGTCATATGTGCACATTTCTCCTGCTGAGTATTTTAGTCAGGCATTGCTAATTTTTAACAATAGAACAAAGGACTTTAAGTGAAAATATTGAAAGCTTTAAAGAAACACTCACACACACACACACACATAATCAGGACTTCATATTTTAATTGGTAATTACTACAGCTCCAGAATAAATTCAGAAAAGTTAACATACTTTTAGTGAGAAAAAAGACTTACCTAATGAACAGAAATATTTATATCTAGTTGTTGGGTGTAATTTTGGCAGCCAAAAAGAGGCAATTCAATAATAATATTAATTATTTCTGGAATTATTTGGAAAATGTTAGTGGTGTAAGGAAGCACTGCCTACTTTGGAAGGTATTGTAAAAGGAAGGATTCAGGATTATAACCAGCATGGCTGCACAAAGAACTCTCTGATAAACTGAAAGACAAAATAGGACGAGTAGAAAGAGGTGCATATAATTAGGGCAGAATACCAGCAAATATCATGAAAATGTAAAGATGAAGTCAGGAAATATAAGACTGAAAATGAATTGAATTGAAACAAAAGTAAAACAAATAAAAAAAATATTGTTTAAAAAAACAAGAAAAAAGTCAAGGAAACAATTGGTCCATTTATGGCATGATGATGGCAGCAGGGAGAAAGTAGAACTGCTTATCTAATTTTATTTTATTTTTGTGCATCTGTCTTTACACAAAAGGAATAAAAACACTCCAACCTATTAAAAATACTGTAAAATCCAGATTAGGAATGCAAGTCAAAATAGGTAAGAAAAATGTAAGAGAACATCTATTCACTCTTGACGAGTTCAAATCACCAGGATCAGATGGAATATACCCCAAGGTTCTGTCTTAGGCTCAGTACTCTTCAATATTTTCATCAATGATTTAGACAAGGGGATAGAAGGGAACTCATCCAATTTGCAGACAACACCAAGATGGAAGGAATAGCCCACACTCCAGAAGTTAGGCTCAAAATACAGAAGGATTTCAACAGACTTGAATACACAACCCTATATAACAGCATTAAATGGTGAGAAAAGTAAGGTTCTGCATTTAGACAAGAAAAACCAAATAAATAGGTATAGAATAGGTGGTACCTGGTTCAATAGTAGTAACTGTGAGAGAGATCTTGTAATCCTAATGGACAGTCACTTAAATATGAGCTAGCGCTATGCTGCACTAGCCAACAAAGCCAACGCAGTCCTAGCCTGCATTAACAGAAGGATAGAATTAAGATCACACAAAGTGTTAATACCATTTTATAATGTTTTTGTTGTGTCTCTGGCCCCCAGCATGCCCTACCCTTGGAGGAGAAATCCAAGGATGAAGAAGAGGAACCAGCAAGGCCTCCTTCTCCAGGACCCTCCTCTCTAGTAAGGCCTCCTTCTCCGTCAGCAGCCCAGCAAGAGCAGGCTGTTGTCAACCAAGCTGGGGGTGAGCTGGAACAGCAGGTGGAGAGTGATAACAGCAGGGAGCAATCATGGCTAGATCCAAGGGAGAGACGGAGGACTAGACGCTTCTAACAGGGTAGGAGGAGGATGGGCCAGGAGTAGTTGAGTCAATGATTGGGCCACACCACACATGGTATTAAAAGGGGGTGTGACTGCATCAGGAACTTTGTGACGAACAATTGATAAAAACTATGGATAATTTTGGCTCTCTGTTTTGGATCAGGAAACATCTGTTTGAAAATTAATTCGGCTTGGACTTTTTGGATTCTGGTGGGTGATTACCCTTCTGTACCTATGTTTTTGTTGGTGTGGGAGAATCCCCTTTCAGATTAGTTGGCTATTTGCCAGGACTTATCTCATGCACTTGGAACTCAATTTGGATTGCTTGTTTTGTGGCTGACTGCCAAGTCCTAATTATGAAGACTATTTTGAAAGGATTTAACCCTTTTATAGCTAAGTTTGTGTGTTTATTTGTTTTTACTGAAGAGGGGAAACAGAACAGCCTTGGTAAGACCACACTTGGAATATTACATTCAGTTTTGGTTGTCACAATATAAAAAAGATGTTGAGACTCTAGGCCAGGGATGTCAAACTGGTGTCCCATGAGCCAGATGCATCACATGCAAGCCACATCCACCCCAGTTCTGCAAAGGGAAAAAAATATCACAAAACGTCACGTGACAGCAATGTAACACTGTAAGTTTGACACCCATGCAGACTGGAAGCTAAAACATATGAAGAATGGTTGCAGGAATTGGATAAGTCTGGTTTAATGAAAAGAAGGACTGGGGTGACATGATAGCAAGTTCCAACATCTCCCCCCACTCCAACTGGAGATTGCACAACATTTCCACAGTCATGCGGTCATCATTTGCAAACTTCTTTGCTACCTTCCATCAAGCAATGTCAATACAGAAGCTGAAGGAGATTGTAAATGGCAATCACATGAGATCCTTGATTAATGACCACAATGATTCACTTAAATGACAGTAAAGATTGTGTGGAGATAAATCTATGAGGAATACTTTTTTGACATCCTGTGCTAAACTACAGAAAGAGGTTGCTGATCTAAACATCTTTCAGAATTAAATGGCAGATAATTAAACTAATAACTAAAACTTCCTCATTTGATTTTAACCATCTTACAAGTAGTGTGATTTATATTATTCTTAAGAAAGATCTTAAGCACACAGATATAAAAGATTGTTGAAAATCTTTGGCCACGTCAGATGTTTGTGCTAAAACTATGCTGGCAAAACATCTGTTCAGATTTCCAGAAAGAAAGAAAAAATTCTTTCTTAGGGGAATTGTCACACAAAGAGCTACCAGCTGACATAGCAATACTGCTGAGAGAGCATTGTTTTTTGCAAATGGTTCTCTTTGCCTAGTTTGTTTTCAGATAACTGGTCAGCCTAGATTGTTGCATTTAGTACTGCTGGCAGATGAAAAATCCAACTGAATATTATATTTGATCATCTCTGCTCCACTTTAAAGGCCTCTACAGAGCTAGGATATCTTTCTATTATAATATCTGGTAAGTGCTTATTAGTGTAGCCAACGTGGTGTTGCACAATTTTAAAGCTAAGGATTATTGGTCAAGAAAATGAATGCCTCGTAATCTTTGGTAGATCTGTTTAAACTTGCAGAAACACAAGCATGTACAAGCAGGCATCCATGACTGCACTTCTCTTCAGTTAATGGCTGTTTCATTTAATGATGTTAAGATCAAGGCAAAAGTCTCTTTCAATACCTATACAACCACAACAATGCAACATTGCAGATGCACATTGTACAGCCCATTAAACATTAAGTTGTTGACACTTTCTGGCAAGGGTTCTTGAAATGTTCAAGATAAGAGACTCCAGGAATTAAATCTGGGCTTTCAGCATGAATAATGTGGGTTCCCTCACTGAACTTTCATTCCCCTCATATATTATTTTTGTTTGGTTTCTATCATTAAGAAAAGACTGACATAAACAATATGTCTTTAAGGTTGTAATCCTGTAAGTGTTTTCTGGAGAACAAATCTAATTGAGGTTAATAGGATGTATTTAGGTGTAAACATTGCATAGAAGGTCACATAAAGTTCTCTAAAACAAATGAGCATGGATAATATATAACAAAGTCCCTTGTATGTCCATAAATATTTATTTTGTCTGTACACATATATGAAAGTAAGATGCCTAAGCGATAGGATTATCCTTAAATTTTCTGTTCCTGGTGTGAGACCACCCTTCCCCCCGAGTGCTGGCTCTCTAAAAAGAGATTTTCTCAGTGGTGGCCTCTTTTTCTGCTGATAGGATTCTCCTGGATGATCTGCTCTCTCCACGATATATACTATATCTGTGTTGGTAAACCTATGGCACACGTGCTGGAAGTGGCACACGGAGCCATTTCTCTGGCATGCGAGCCATTGCCGCACTTACCTGCACCTGCGCATGCATGCAGTCCCGAGGACTCAGCTGGTCTTCGGCGCTCTTGTGCACATGTGCGTGTGGTTGCACATGCGCACAAGACAACAAGCATGCAGCTTGGGAATGCACAGATGGCACAGTTGTGCACGCACTGCAGGGCAGCACGTGCGACAGCTCTATTATCCGCAGATAGCTGCGGGGGGGCACATGTGAAAGCTCTGCACATTCACAGATGTGCATGGAATTCAGGGGAATGGCACACGAACCGAAAAAGGTTTGCCATCGGTGTACTATATTGTCTTTTTGAACCATAATATTGATTTTTCTTCCTAGTTACTTATTCTACCTTAACCTTGGAAGAGGCCAAATTTCTCCTCATATTTTAATATGATAGCTTTGACACCCCATATTTTTATCATGGTGAAATAGGAACTGAAGAAACTTCTTAGATTAGAAGCAAGGTGTTTTCAAAAAAAACCCTAAGAAAGTTGATTTGTTGGAAAAGCACCTCTGGGACATCACATAAAATAGTATTATCATAAAAGTAATATGTTTCTGAAATTTCAAATCTTAGTGATATTCTGGAAAATGGGAACGTTGCCCTAGGTCAGCAATGGCAAATCTTTTTCGGCTCACATGCCACCCAGCCCCAACATGCATGCGTAACTGCACCACTGTGCATTCGCAGAGCTGTCGCGCGTGCCCCCTTGTGGTGCATGTGTGATTGTGTCATCTGCGCATGCGCAGAGCAGTCACGCATGCCTCCTGTGATGTGCACGCAACCATGCGTGTGCATTTGCACATGCGCACACTGCACACTTGCTGTCTTGTGCACATGAACAACCATGTGTGCATGAGCATGAGAGAGACAAACTGCGCACATGCGCAGAAGCAGGTAGGTTTGGCAATGACTCGCATGCCGGGCAAAATGGCTCTGTGTGCCATTTCTGGCACACGTGCCATAGGTTCGCCAACACGGCCCTAGGTATTACAGCTACTGAACTTTGGTTGTTTAGTGTTTCACCATTTGGATGGGGAACATGTGTTGAAATAGATGCTAAGTTGATCCAATATAATTTGAATAGTTAAAAAAACCTAAGATACACCCAAAAAATGGAAGGGAAAAATTATGACTCTCTCTCCACTATCATAATAGTCACATCACATTAACTTACTATAAAGTCTATAGGGATGATGTTCAAAGACAGGAAGAAGAGTACACAACCTAGACAACTCTCATGCAAAAGGCATCTTAGCCTACAGAAGGAAGAGGGTATGGGAAACATTTCAGAAGGCACTTCCCTAGTTTTCAGGTGATTAAAAAAAGGAGAAAGGCTTTCAAATTTACCAATCTTACAATAAAGGTAGTGTTACTACTTATGGTTGGTGCTTGTTGTCTGGAATACCTCAAAGGCTGACACTTACAACTGCAATCTTTATGTCTCCAAAAGAGATAATACCACCAAATAACTATTCTTTTCTGAACAGGAATGTTTTGGTTTCACTATCAAAAGTTGTTTTCTCCAACCGTTTGTTGAAGAGGATATTCAAGACAATGTTTTAGCACAGGACAGGAAATAACACAGGAAAAATATGGGTGGTTGTAATATTTACAATAAATATGGATGAAGTTGTATTGTTTTAATTGAAAAGCATACTTCCAAGAATCCTTAAATATATATATATATTAATCAGGACTTCTTTTTTCTTCTACCTTTCCATTTCTTATCTTTTGCTTTTGAGAAAATAGCTAGCAAACTTAGATGCTAAAAGTACTTCTGTTCAAGTTGAGTTGATTACTATTTGTGAAAGCTGGTTTATAACTATTATTTAATTATCAGTGATAATTTCCATAGAAGTACATATTTCTCAGTATCATAATTTGGGATTAATATACTAAGAACTGCTAAGAAAAATACTCTGTATCTGGTATTTCTTTGTGTTAGTCAATATAGGTTGTCCTTGAATTACAGTCATTCATTTAGTGACAGTTCAAAGTTACAGTGACACTAAAGAAAAGTGATTTATGCCTGGTCCTCACATTTACAACCATGACAGCATCCCTCAGTTATGTGATCAAAATTCAGATACTTGGCAACCAGTATGTATTTATGATGGTTGCAGCATCTTGGGATCAAAAATTCTCATTTGTGACCTTCCCAGCCATCTTCCACAAACAGAGTCAATGGGGGAAGCTAGGTTTGCTTAACGATCATGTGATTCCCTTAACAATAGCAGAAATTCAACACTGGCAGGAAAGATAAGATTGGATAAGATTCACTTAACAACTAGCAGTGGGAAATTCTGGTCCCAATTTTGGTTTTAAATCAAGGGTTATTTGTAATTAGGCTGCAAATCTCCCTCATCCCCCATTTCACTCAGAGAGAGCTACATTTAGAGGGAAGACCTAAACTCTGCTAACTTTTTATATTCGTGTGTCATATAATGGTACCCCTTTATGGGGTACCATAAAGACTGATCCTAATTTTCAGAGATGCACAAGGAAAAGTGTTGGCACTCTTTCTTGAGCAAACTGGAATAGATGTGGGATTTGCAAGATGTATATCCCATTTTCTTTACCAACCTTTCCACAGAATGGAGAAAATTACATAGGAACCGTACTGCCATAGTCAGTATGTTAATGGTCATAATCATTGTTAGGAATATAGTATAAGGACAATAAAAGCCCCTGCCTATTTTCTTTTTGGATTTCTTAAGAGTTCCCACACTGGAAAATAGAGCAGTTTTGCCAGCTACTTCAAACATAAGAAGATGTATCTGTATTAAAATTGACTGTATAATAAGAAAGTGCCTCTCCTTCCTTGCCTATCCCTTCTGAAGAGTTTATAGCCATCCATTGCAGCACTCCAGTCGTGTTAGTCATCCCACCGTGTTTCTCTGACTGCAATTACATCATAGTTTTACAGCTGCACAATGGCTTCCAACTCCTCCTGTTTGCTGCCCATGCTGCATGCATTGGTGTAGATGCACTTCAGTTGGGCTATTGATCCCGCCAGCTTTTTTGGAGGAGAAGCCCCAATTCCTATGTGACCATTCTCAGGTGCT
>JANHFM010002105.1:155109-172506 GCA_032468115.1 Grayia smithii
GATTGTTATCAGAGAACTGTAAGATAACTAAGTTTATTTGCTACATTTGTTTTGAGAAGAGAAGAACTTTAGTTTTGAACTTAAAAGTAAAGACTGTTTATTTTTCTGCTGCAGAGTTTGACTTTTTGTGTGTTAACCAACAATATATTTTTTTGCTATCCGGCCGTTGTACTACTTTGCTCGAGGGTAAACTTTTTATACCCAAACAGTTATGAAATATAATGGACAATAATGTTAACAGTTATATTGTGCATTATTTAGATCGGTATTCCTCAATATTCCTCCAGATGGTTTGGACTACAATCCCAATTATCTATAGCTATTAGCCAGGTTGGTTGATTATGATAGGAAATGTAATGCAGAAATCTGGAAGTTACAATGCTAATTTATAATACAGGTAGTCCTTTACTTATGATCAGAATTGGGATCAGAATTTCCATTGCTAAGCAAGGAAGTTGTCAAGGAAAGAACACCCAATTTTATGATCTTTTTTGCCATGGTTGTTAAGTGAATCTCTGCAATATTTAAGTGACTCACATCATCTTTAAGGGAATATAACTTCCCCCTTGACTTTGCTTGTTCGAAACCAGTTAGGAAGGGCATAAATAGCAATCATATGATCCCAATACACTGCAACATATATAAATACATGTCAGTTACCAAGTGCACAAATTTTGATCACATGGCCACATAATGCTATAATGGTCATAAATGCAAGGAGTGCTGTCAGTAGCTTTTTGTTACATTTAACCAACTACTAAAATGAATGTAAGTCCAGGACTATTGTAATACTAAAAATTATTGATTTGTATTAGTGTGGAACTATCAAAAAAGGATTTTTAACTCTACAGGAATTTAGTTTTCTTATTATTATTAATAATAAAGTTTTCTAATTGTTTCTAATATTTCCAATGATTTGTTCTTCTCAGAATTCCAAAGCCAATAAGACTTTTTAGAGCAGGGGTGTCAAACTGGATTTCTTCGAGGGCCGGATCAACATTGTAGTTCTCCATGGGCCGGGAGGAGGGGGGGGGGCATTTTGGCCTGGACAGGTTCCTGCAGCACTGTGTTAGACAAAATGGGACACATGGAGGTTATGTGTGATCCCCTGCACCCTGTTTTGACTGGCAACATACTTCAGGAGGTTGTCCAGGCCAAAGACCAGCTGCGTGGGGGCCAAATCCAGCCTGCGGGCCTTGAGTTTGACACCCCTGTTTTAGAGAATCCTGGAACTTTCAGTTCAGATGACTGGAAAGTCCTGGACAATTATATTGATTTTTATTTGCAAATTATGGCAAGAAGTTTGTAAAATAGACTGTAATTCACTTAACAACTATCCTGCTCAACAATATAAATTGTGGTTTTAATTGTGGTCATGTCAAGAGGTAGGTGTATATTTGTTGGCAAGAAAGCAGCCAGGCAGGGCAGATTGGTAAGTGAATGATCCATTCTCCAGTGTGATAGTGGGAGGGTCCAATAATGGGTTCTATGATGTCCTTTCTGCCCAGAGACTGAGTGAAAACTTGAAGCCACGCCCAGGTGCCTCTCTCTGGCTCCAGTTTCAATTTAGTCTTGCCCTAGAGAGGTTTTTTGGACAATTGGGACATCTGGAATTCCATTCTTGGACAGAATCAGGTTCTGTCCTATGTTTTCGGCTTCTTTAACTATTGCAGCATTGCGGAGGTAGCAGGAGCTCTCGCCCTGTGTTGCCATGAAGCTGAGATCTGTGTGCTAGGTCGTGCTGGCCAATCCAGATTTTTCTGGCAATGCCGCCAACCTGAATCCCTTTGGACTGGGACCAATGGGAACATGCTGGCTAGCCCAGTTCATCTGGTAAGGCCGCTAACCCAAGAGAGCGCTGGGAACATGCTGTTCTTGCTGCTGTGCCTTTCAGAACCACTGCGGCTTTTGGAGCCCTGTGAGCTGTCAAGCCACTTTGTGTTGCTGCGCTGGTTTTGGGGGCGGTTTTTGACAGTGTGACTGGGGAGAAGGTCAAATTGGACCCTTTGCCTACTGTGGTGTGTGCGCTGGCTTGTTCAGGGATTGTTTGAGCCACCATTACCTTTCCTGCCAGCATAGAGCAGCTTGTCATCTTACAAAGCCCTTGATTGTTTCTCAAGCTTCCCTGTCAGAGCAGAGCTGTCAAAATGGTGGACAGCTCCCCCAAAGACAGGAACGGAGCTAATGGTCCCTCCCCTGCTTCTATAGAGCATGGAAGCAAGGGCTCTACCACATCCAGATCAGCTTCTAAAAGGGCAGCTGCTAGGATTAAGTCTAAGGCTCTCAGGTCCTCCAGAAACTCCAGTGCAGAGGAGAAGAATACTAAGAGGTACTTAAAAACCCTAGGAAAACAATTTCCAAGGGCTGCAAAGAAACATGGCAAACTGCCACCTTCTCCCTTAACAACCCCAAGCACTTCACACTCTTTTCTGTCAGAGCCGGTGGCTCTGCCACAAGAGATAGTTTTGCTGGAGCAACCAATAGAGAGCTGTCAAGCTTCATTCAGCTTGACAGCAGAGAAAAAAATTTGGATCCCTTTAATTGCATAGCAACTGGAAGGCAGGAAAATTCTGACAGGGCTGTTCCTGTCGCTACGTTTACTCCCACTTCAGCGGGGCTCCGCCCAGTGGGCAATCAGGGACCTGATATATCTTAGGATATGAGACTTATAATTGCTCAAGCCATATCCCAAGGTATTGCTGCAAGCTTGCAGCAAATCTACCGACCTGACTCCTTTGCATATGAGAGCATGGCATGTGTTCCTCCTTTCTTGCATTCAGCCAGCAGACCTGACTATCAGGAACATAGTTCCCACAGCCCTTCAGGGGGAAGTCAGGACTCCCTTTGGGATGATGATGGGCACAGAGATCTGGAGCTCTGTGAGGATGAGATGCTCCAGCCTTTACTGGGTATTTCCCTCCAGCCCTTTTTAAGCCTTTACTTCACAAGGCTAATTCCACTACCAAACTGGCAATGTCTTCAGAGCCTCCTCTAGACCCTGTGGAGGGCCTCTTTTATGAGTCTAAGTCAGCACAGGAAGAGATCCCTACCCCAAAACTATTTTTGAACATTATCCAAATACAATGGGATCACCCTGGAGCCTTTCCCACCCCAACAGGCAATGAAAGGCATTTTTACAACATTGGCCTGGATTTGGCAGAACTTTTACAGCTGCCTGCGGTGGATGAGCCTGTGGCGAACCTTGCCTCCTCATCCTCTATTGTGGCTGGGGATTTGGCCGACAACTTAAGAGCCGAGGACAAGAAAGTGGAACTTGTCCTCCATAAGATTTACCAAGCTGCAGCATGGGCGGTGAAGGTGGCCATGGCCACATCCTTTTTTAACCACACTTACTTGCTCTGGCTCAGCCAATTGCAAGCAAAGTTGCCAGCACAGGATGCACCCCTACACCAAGATCTAAACAAATGGGTGGCTGCCACCCAATTTTCCATGGATGCAATCTTAAATGTAGCAAAATTTGCCTTCCGTGCTCTCTCCTCCTCTGTCACTTCGAGGAGATTGTTGTGGCTCCGCAATTGGCAAGAGGATACCAGATCAAAGTGGAACTGGTGCCTGCCCCTTACAGGGAAGCTAGGCTGTTCGGGGAGGCCCTTAATCCAATATTGATTGAGAACAAGAATAAGAGGAAAGTTAGGACAAGGATGTTCTGACGAGCAGACTGCAGGCCTTCTGCTTATTACCGAAGACCAGCATTCCGGGCTCCTGAAGTGGACAGCTCCACTCACCAACACTTTGGACCAGAGAGGCAGGATCGGCAACTGGAGAGGTCTGGCTTTTGCGACTGTAGGCAGGGTTTTCAGTCCCCCGAGCCCTGTCGAGGAGGAGGAAGCCATCCATTCTGTAGGTCTAAATGACTGTCAGACCAATCCTCCCATTGGTGGCAGATTGGCTCTCTTTGCCCCCCAATGGGAGGAAACCACCACGAACAACTAGGTGCTCAATATGGTGAGGCTAGGCCTCTTTCTGGCCTTCCTCTCCACACCACTGAATCACTTGTACAGTGCCCTGTCTCCAACAACATCGAAAAACGGGGTCTAATGGAACGGGCAATCCAACACTTGTTGTATATTCAGGCCATAGAGCTGGTCCCGCAGGACCAAAGAAGACAGGGGTTTTATTCCATCCTGTTCACCATGTCAAAGCCTTTGGAGAGAATTCTGGACGTAAAACTTCTGATCACCTACTTGGTCTACAGGAAATTCTAAATGTGCTCCGTGCAGTCCATCTTGGAGGGCATATGGGTTGGCGACTTCCTGGCCTTGATAGATCTCACAGAGGCCTACCTCCATGTGCCTCCATCAACTACCTGAATTTATAACGCCACCCTGAAGGCATTCGTCGGTGCTTGGTGTGGCAGCTTCTGTGCCACAGGTCCTAGACTTCCTCCAGGACGGGCTGGATAGGGGTTTCTCACACAACACCATCCTCAGGCAAGTGGTGGCCCTCTCCACAATGTTGACTGGTGGGGAGTGGGACCCCCTATCTCATCATCCAGTGATCTGACAATTCATCAAAGGGGCGGCTAACTTATGTCCACCTGTTGTCATTGATATCCCACTTGGGATCTGACTCTGGTGCTGCAGGCGCTTACATCGGCACCTTTTGAGCCACTAAGAAGTACTACTCTCCATTATATGACACTTAAAGTCCTATTTCTAGTGGCCATAACATCAGCCATACGTTTCAGAGCTAGCAGCCCTGTCAGTCAGAGTCAAATTCTGCATATTCCATTCAGACAGTGTGATTCTCAGATTAGACCACTCTTTCATTCCAAAAATTAACACCTGGTTCCATCGGGCCCAGGAGATTGTCTTAGCTAACTTTTGTCCAGGGCCTTCTCATGCCTTGGAAAGACAATGGCATATATTAGATGTTCAGAGGGCTCTCCGTATCTACATCAGGAGGACAGCCAAAGAGGAAAACAGAGTCTCTCTTTGTATATTTCCAGCCATCCTCCGTGGGCTCTGGAGTCACCCCATTGATGGTTGGCAGATGGTTAAGGGCCTGCATAGCCACAGCCTACCAGTCTAAGGCTCTACCTTTACCTGGATGGGTAATGGCGCATTCAACTAGGAGTGCAGCCACTACAGCAGCTTGGGTTACCAAAACCTCCATTGAGGAGATTTGCAGGGCGGCTACCTGGGCTTCCGCTTTGCCATTTATTAGGCACTATAAGTTTAATTCCTTTGTGTCGGCCGACGCTGCCTTCGGGAGAAGGGTCTTACGAAGGTGCATTCCACCGGGGGGGCGGACTCCGGCCCAGACGTCTTCCCTCCCTTGACACAGTAGGCTTTGGTAAATCCCATTCTTGGACCTTCCCACTATCACACTGGAGAAGGAACTTTGGCCTTACTTGAGATGTTCCTTCTTTGTGGGATAGTAGGAACGTCCAAACACACTCTTAACTGGCTGACTGGGCTGGGGTCAAGGGCGATTAATCCCATGTAAAGTCTCTTTTTATAGCTGTGCCATCATTGAAACTGGAGCCAGAGAGAGAGGCACCTGGGCGTGGCTTCAGGTTTTCACTCTGGGCAGAAAGGATATCATAGAATCCATTCTTGGATTCTCCCACTATCCCACAGAGAAGGAAAGTCTCAGGTAAGACCAATGTCCCTTTCTTTTTCATCTTTTTTTTTTTTTGCAAGAATAATTGAATCTAATCCTACGTTAATGTTTGTCAAAGATGCTTAGCTGTCAATATTTACTCCATTGAACCTGTTTCTGGATTTGCACAACTCTCTAAACATAAGTTAACCACACCATATTAGCCTAAATTTTGACAGATGTTTCTTGTGATTCAGAACATTGTACATAGGTAACTGAAAATGTATTTACCTGGTAAAATTAATATAGTCATGATCAGGTTTTTACAGTACTGCACTTTTATAACTGGAAATGTAAGGATTGAATATGGGATCTTCTGCATTAAGACTTTTATTGACCTCTGGTCTCTTGTCTTGAACTGGTTCTTACATGATTCCAAGCCAGGCTTATTCCAGTGAACCTTGTAGTAGATTGAAAGGGTGGTTTATTGTCCAACTCTATTATGCCTTGTTGGAATCAGTAGGTACAGTAACATAATTAACTCTCATATAAACTGTAGTTATTTTCTTATGATATTGTCAATTTCTGCTGTTGTTATTTTTTAAAAGGGGGGGATTCGTTTTTTATTTTAGTGCTTCACAAGTGATTTCTCCATTTTTCCATAAACCTCCTCCTAATGTTTCAATGTTTTAGATCAGAAACAACAAATTCTATAAGTATGTTTTATTTTGTGTTAAAAATGAGTGCTGTACATAAAAACAATTCCTTATGCAAGAACATCAAATTTGCAATAATTAATTATCTATTATTGGACTTTTTTTAACCAATTCTATTCATCTGTAAAACTATTTCTTCCATATATATTCTCTATCCTTGTTACCATTCCTTGGCCCATTGAAGTAAATACTGTAAGAGGGCCTCTCCAAACAAGCTTTAATTATGTAAGAAGGAACAATTCCTTCAGTGTGACCTAAAATGATATAAATATTAAGAAAGTCCTGTTAAGATGCTGTCATGTACTGTTTTCCATAAGCTATAAACTAACTCTGTTTCATATTATTAATGACTATAAGATTATTATTTCTTCTCTTTCGATTTGGCTATGCTGGCATAGCAGATTGCTAGATTCTTTACTGAGAGGAACAGTCAATTTTCAGTCACCTAGAAGTTATTTCATACAAGACTTTAATCCTTAATTTGGGGTAGAATCAGGGAGATTGGATAGAGCGTTTAGTGGACAGATGTACTTCCTGATGCCACCCGCAGTTTCTCTTTGCACCCTAAGAGAGAAACATCTGCTGCTACCTAGAAGTGAATTCTCAACATCTGAGTAGGAGGCATGCATCTTCACCACTATGCACCACCCCACTCACTTCCATAAATTGAATGAAAGTCTAAAAATAATTAATCACTACAAAAATTCCCAGTAGGTCTGCAGTTTGTGATTGAGCTACATGCTCAAGATGGAAAGATGCTTTAAGTAAGTCTGGAACTATCTTTTTGTATTAGATGCATGTGAACTACAATTTCTGTAACTCCCAGTCACTCTGGGAATGTCAGTCTGGGAATGACAGGTTCGTTGTTGAAGACTTCCAGAGGGCACCTAGTTGGGGAAAGTCAAACTGACACTTAGTCCACTTCTGTATACCAAGTCAGATAATAATTTGTCTCTTTTAGGGTTATCTTTGAAAGGGATAAGATTCTCCAGAATTTCAGAGTGGAGAAGGGACTTAGAGTTTTGGCTCAGGAAATAAAGGACATAAATATAGAGAGATTGGGAATCATTCTTATTACTGCAGCTACTTGAACCAAATTCTAGAATGGGTTTTAATACTTTACAACCTTAAATTACTTGGTGCCAAAAATCTGAAAGATGCTTCCTTTAGCAATAAATGGAAGGCTGATTGATTGATTGATTGATTGATTGATTGATAAAATATCAGGTTAGAGACAGATCACCTCTTTCATGGTGGCTAAGGACTTGACTTGACACATAATCGATCATTGAAGCAGCAAGTTGTGCAATATCTGTCCTTGTGGTTTTTTATTAGGTTTAACTTTAGTTAATTTATTTCAGAGACTGCAAGCAGTATGATAGGTTAGTAATTGTCTTGCAAAGTTATTCCTTCCAGCATATGCTCACACAGGTAGATGCCAAATTAATTACATGATTCTCTTCTTCCAACCTACTTCTTTTTCTTGTGCAGCTTTTCCTCAAAAAGCATCAGTAATAATAATTATATTGATTGCAGAAATATTCACTATATGGTTTTTCAAGCAATAGATATATTATGATCTAATCAAACAATTTTCCTTTATATAACTAATTATTTAAATATTTTAAATAAAATAGGATCTTGCCCTCATTCTAGCATGAGGTTTGCACAATTTCTTTTAAAGCAAAATTAAATAGGAACATGTTGAACATAAACTGAAGAAAAACAGCCACCACAGAGGACTTAAAAAAGAAAGAATGTGAAAGCTATGAACAGAGGAAACAATTAAACCATGAAACAGTTGTTTTGTGGCAAGAGAAAATGGAGGAATTTATAATCCTTGTTACACATTCCAGACAAGGAATGTGACATTTTGGTAATAACAATTCCAAAGTGGATGAAGTTGTGAGACAGTATGAAGTTATGCATAACAGACAGGATTTATTCAACACTGATGTTTTTATTTTTAATTTCTTAGTTGCTACGTATTTACTGTCCTAATTACAAGATACTGACTTTATTCTTGGTTTAACAAGGAAAAAAGCTCTGTAAGGACTATACTGAGCCTTTTTCCAGATTAAGCATAATTCACTAATGTGCCCTCCAAGTAAACAAAATGGTCTTTTGTACCATTTGTTATTTTGGCTTCTCTGTACTTTCTCTCAATTGTTTAGTGACCTTTTTGAGTTAACAGCTTTGCAAATAGAGGAAGAAGAAGCAGCAGATGATGGATTGGTTTATTTTCATTTTCTGAGTACAGAGGATGCTAAAAGAAAAAAAAAAAGAAAAAATTGGGAAATGATAGCAATTCATCCAATGTTTAGCAGAAACTAGTCAATTTCCATTTTTCAAAGCCAACTGTCCTTGACTTAGTGGTTATCAATCTCTGCCAACCACTGAAATGTGTTCTTTGGCACTTGCCATATTAATACATAATTGAAATGCCAGAACTTTATAAAGAGAAGTTTTAACAGTTTATTAAAGTTTAAGAAATTGTGTAACAGTTTGTTAAAGCAATTTTATGTAGAAGCAGTTAATTAAGGGCTTGTTTTATTTAGTCATTTGGGTAATTTCATTGGATTTATTTTTTTTGTTATTGTTTGTTTATATGTCTTTAGACACACATAACAGTTTAATATCCTTGTTCTCAACTATTTCTATAATTCATTTACAATTCTAGAACTGTTGACATCTCATCCACCATTTTTTATATGCCTTGGTTTTAAGGATGCATTTGAGCTCATAGTCCACGAGTGTTGGTTGACATTTGGCTAAGATTAAGTCTGGTTGAAAGGAATGAGAAAAAGGAAAGAAACAAATTCATTTTTTCAAAAAAGTTTAACCAACTGGTTTGGATGAAGTACTATAGGAGATGGAAAGCTTGTTAGCAGCGGTGACTCTTGCATTGCATTCTTTGGCTCTGGTTTCTTCAAGCTGTGTAATGCCAAGTGTGCTGGGCCACTGAGAAAAATGGAGCCTCACTGAATACAGCTGTGGTTTTTTGGCTTTAAGGGCTGGGATTATGGCCAAGAAAACAGTGTCTCTTTGACAAGGCTTCATCTACCCAAATGTAAGAGGACAGATGGATCAACTGTTGTGCTAAGCAGTGTAAATTAATCAGGTTAAAGAAAAAGATCTGGAGATAGTTTACTTTATTAACCATCATAATTGCTGCACCTTGATACATAGGAAGTACAGTCAATATAGTCCTCTTATCCAAGATGATTCTGCTAATGATCAAGAGAAGAAAGGAGCTACAACTGGAACTTGATTCCCTCCCATATTATGGTTCACCTAGTGATGTAGGTTGAATGATGTCATTGTTTCTGAAATGAGAGTTTGGAGCAAGTTTCTGTTCTTCAGTTGTGGTGGTTTCCCAATTTGCTGCAGCATGGAAGAGTGATGAAAGCCATGAGGTGCACACCTATTTTTCAAGTGAGATTGCTGACTCTCCTTCCCTGTTCTGTAACTCAGCAGTTGAGATTGAGGGCAGGGCACAGGAAATCCAATCAACTTCCTTAAGATCCACAAACCCAAATAATCTTGTAAAATAAGGCCTCAGTCATTTTAGCTGGAACAGTCCAGCTGGCATCTAACTCTAAGTGAAACAGTGCTTTAATAGTGCTCAATTTATGCCTTTATTTGAGTCTAGAATTACAGTTGTAAATTGTGTCAGTCATTAAGCAGATCATCATGTGACGGCCCATTTTATGCCCTTTTTTGTAGTAGTTGTTGAGCAAATCATTGCAGTTGTTAAATGAACCCATTGTCCACAATGGGCATCTTTTGCAAAAAAAAAAATCATAATTACATGCTGCTTTCCAGAAAATGATGTTATAAATGGTCATATGACCATAGGATGCTGCAAATGGCCATAAATGCTGGTTAGTTGTCAAGCCACAAAAATTCAATCATATCAAAATGCAGAGGGCAGCTGTCAGAACATAAATAGTCTTTAGGAAGTCCACCCTAATTTTGAATGTTGCTAAGCAACAAGTCATAAGTCATGGACTACCTGTATTTTAGAGGCCCAGCATATATAGTCTTCTAGCCCCTTTCCTTAATAGGACTAAAGTCACTAGAAGCTATTTTCATTTGCATTAAGGATGGAAAAGTAAACCTCTTTTATTACTCTTATCACCACGATAGAAGCTCATATTTGAGCTGTCACCCCATGCTCATTCATCTTTCATTTGATATCAGTGTTGCTTAGGTAATTTTTTTTAATGTATGCATACATTGTCAAAGAAAAAATACATAAAATGCAGGTTAAAAAATAATTATATAAATGTATTAGAAACATATATGTACTTGAATAATGATTGCATTAGATAGCTAGGCATTTCTTAAGCTGTTTCGTCTCTTGAAGCCGCTTAGAAAACCTAGGAAACGGCATGGATCATTGATCAAAGAGAGGCCGTTCCAGAGCCGTCATGTCAAGTGCTGCAGCTGACCCTTTCTTCCTGAGGTCAGCCAAGAACTCAGCAAAGCTGCCTGCCAGGGCTTCAGGGTACTCCCTCAGTGTTCTTTGGAAACTAGTAGAATTCATAATGCACCTGGGGTTGACTAGTCAAATAGATGCCTCCTCTCTGTTGGCCGTGGTTTTTCAGATTTAAAAAATCTAAATTCAAATCCTTTGGGGCTACTGATAACAGCTTAAATAGCATTTTGTGAATAAAAATGACAGTAACTCTTTTAAGTATATTTTAGAAGAATATTGGCTGATGTTGTTTGAGCAGATTTACTTAAAATGAAAATCAAGGTTAATTTAGAAACAATTGTATTTGCTTTGCTGTCTAGCTTTCTTTCTTTTCTCCCCCAAGAGATGTCTGCAACTCAATTTAGCACTTTTTTTCCAGTATTAGAAGGCTCAGGTCTGTTTTTATCCATTAAAATATTTAGTGTTGATCTTTATCATGGGAAAATGTGACAATAATCAGCTGTTGATGTGACTGTCAAACATAATCATTCCTTGCCAATTATGCTTTTTGGTAGGCTTTCATAGGATTTAGTATGGAGGATTTAATTTAGCATATAGCCAGTGTAACTACAGTACTACTTTTGCTGTAACAAGCACACTGTCCAGGTGTGGGTTTAAAACCCACTGTCCAGGTGTTCTCATTATCCTTAGTCCTGGTGCTGTTCTAGGTATGTATAAGGATTATGAATTCTTCCCACTCACCCAAGTTAGAAATATGCACAAAGTATTTAGGTATTGTTAAAACTGAATGCAGCTAACAAAGAAATGTATTTTAAGCCATAACATTTGATTTCTTCAGTCACTGGCATATGCTTGTTATTCCCAGCATGAGATCAAAAAGTAAAACGAAGCTACATTTTCTACTTTTCTGCTTGCTTTGTGTTAGGTCAACAGGGGTTTATTGTGACACCAGTGAGAATTTGTAGCTATCGTCTATTTTTCTGATGTGGCTGATTTTTTTTTATTTCTAGTACTTTAGTTTCACTGTTATTTCCAAACAAAGAGCATATTGCAGGAAACAATAATACTGAAGAGCATAAACATACAAAATCCTTCCAAGATATGGTTTAGAAAATGTATGCTCAGAACAGTTGATCCAGATTCATTTTAGTGTGAACTATTATTCACACTAGATGTGCTAAAAATGTTTGATGTCAGTTAGACATGCCTGGAAACAGGTGAAGGTGAACTTTGACATGGAGGAAAAAAGACTACACAATAGTTATCAGAAAGTTGTTATTTGCATTACGTGGTATCCTATGATCAATGTAGTAATCACTTATGATTCCACTGATAGATCTTTAAGATCCATATGTTAACTTATTTCTTTCTCTATAAATTGTTTAATTCTGTTTTCTTCTTTCTTTCCTATTTGCTCTCAAAATGAAGATTCAGAACACTTCTGTGGATTCCCCTGGCCAGTAAAAGAACTATAAATACTACAGGCAATGATTCAAAGATAAATGCTTAAATAACCTTGAACATTATTTAAGAATAAATTAACAACTGTTAAAAGTGAAATGCAAGCTATAGATGAAAGTTCCAGTTCTTCTATCGTGACCTCATGAAACTCCAGCTAATGGTCACTAGTGCCATCTTTGGAAATTTAATCTATGATTTTTACTTTTTAATCTGTTGTAACCCACCTATAGTCTTTGGATTGAAATGGAATATAAAAATTACAAATAAATATTTCAGTAGAAGAATATGAAGAAGATACATTAAGATCAATGTTGATTCGTGGAGTTTTTGGTGCTCTCTGAATTTAGTTATTTACTTGGAGTTGTTTCAGTAATCAGCTACTGTATATAACCATGATGGCAACCTATGGCACGTATGCTACAGGTGGCACACAGAGCCCTCTCTGCAGGCATACCAGTCCAGCCCAGCTCCACCACGTATGCGTGCGTGCCTCCAACTGCCCAGCTGGTCTTTAGGTTTCTGCCGTGCATGCGTGAGGGTGGCGCACATGCGGGAGATGTATGGAAGGCTTTTGCATTGCATTTTGGGGGTTTGAACATGTGCATTTCCTTGTGCCCTGTTTTGGGCCTGGAAGGCCTCCTGCATCAACCTGAAAGCCAAAATGGGGTGCGGGGGCACCGTGCAAGGCCCCCATGCCCCATTTTCAGCCTGGAAAGCCTTCTGCACAAACCTGGAAGCCAAAACAGGGCACAGGGGGGCTCATGCAGTGCCCCCACACCCTGTTTTGGTCTTTGAAAGCTTCCTGCATCAACCTGGAAGCCAAAATGGACTGTGGGGGGTGGGGTGCATGTGCATGCATCCCTAAGCATGCATGGGGTGGGGCGCATGCACGGGGGGGCGCTCGCATTGCATTTTGGGGGTTTGTGTACATGTGTGTACATTCATGTGCGCGTGTTGGGCACTTGGTACCAAAAAGGTTAACCATCACTGGTGAATAACAATGCAAGTGGTGGCAGAAACCCCACACTCACTCACCTTGAATGAGGGATAATGAAATGTCTGCAAATGAAAAAGCAAGCTCTGAGAACATCAATAACCGCACCAATAAATATTTGTAATTACTTGCATCACAGACGTTTTTCAACTTCCCAGCCTAGCCTACAGCTCTGAAAATTTCCTGGTAGTCTTTCATCCATATATTACCCAGAAATGAAGGTGCTCAGTATTTTGGGGTTAGCTCAAGTCAAATAAGTGCTGCCACTAATTGATAGATTCCAACCTGAATACCTAATTAATTCTCTCAGCCTTTAAGCTTGAAACTCTCAAGTTCAACATTTCCACCTACTTGAGAATTCAACAAAGATGGAGAGCAATAGTATGGCAAAAGATAAGCCAGCATCAACTTCTTTCTTTAAATTCTAGATGCTTCCTCTCCAGAGTCTTAGACTAGTGTTGAAAATTTGGCAATTGTAATTCTGGGACTTCCGCTCCCAGAATTCCCAGCCAGCATGGTCCAGATAGTAAATGAAAGTAGTCTTTTTCTATGACTATACTGGAAGGCAAAATGGTATCCACCTTTTAAAACTTTATTCATCTATTGTGCACTCATTTTTCAGAATATGCTGATTGCCAAACTGATAAAGCATATTCAGTGTTTATTTGATTCCATTTTACTTGAAGCATATAGACTGTCAATTGAATTCCTTGCCTTGGAATCACTGAATTCCACTTTTAAATAATGTATGGAAAGGCTTTGTAGATAAAAGTCATGGCAATATCCATGCCATGCTCACTTTTCTGAAGTAAACATAGCAAATTCCTAACAGCTGGGACTGAAAAATAGGAAAAATAGTTTGGTAATGTGTACTGATTAAAATTAGAAGTTTCTTTTTCTTCAGTTAAACATATTGCTGTATAATTGTGTGGCTGAGGAACGTTAAGAGCATTTAAATGTTTTTCCCCTATTTTACTTAGCAATATATCACTGGCAGAAATTTCTCTGACTGTGGCTTGGTAAAAAATGTCTTCTCTTGGATGGAAACTGGGTGGATCTTAACTGTTAGAATTTGTATTGATAAAAATACCAAATGCATTTCTCTCTGTCTCCTGGGATCCCTTAAGAGAGTGCTTGCTGCAATTCAACAGCACTTTGTAGAGCACAATACCAGATAAAATCCAAATTGGATTTCTTCAGTCTCTTTTTTTTCTCTCTTTCTCCGTCTGTTCAAAAATGCAGCTGGAACAGGAATGATTTCTAACATCATCCACAGTCATCATTCACTCTCTTATATTCTTCCTCGTATTTATTTGTTTAGTCTGATTGATATTTTAAGAAACCTAAGCTTATAAAATTTTGGTTGGCCAAACAAGGGTATTTTGATTTTATGAATTTTTGCTTTTGATCAAGCAAATTGAAATTACGTCAATTAATGGACTACCTTTACATGGATGGTACATATTTGTTATACTAGAACACTATGCACTTTTTCAGATCATTCTGAAACTGGGATAGGGTGTGCCCCAGTTTGGTTACAGCATCTCATCAATATCAAGCAAGACCAATAGATTCAAGAAGGAATTTTCCTGAAAGATAAATTCTAGTCATAATTATAGGTGCAAGAACATTGAACATTGAACTCAGAATTTGAATTGTTATAGTATGGCATACGGTTATTGATAGCATCTTTGCTTTTCAGTCAGCATGAAAGTATGACTATTAGTGATAACTATCACATCTGATTGATAGTCCTAATTATTCCCAACCTTCACTCATACTTTTCCCATTCAGGGGATAATCAAACATCAGTACCACCAATATCATATGTCTGCTTTTTTGCACCTCTTTCAATGGATGTAGCCTGAATATGTGTCAGTATAATATATGTCAATATACCTCCAATTGGAAGAACCATACAACAGTATGTTGGTTTGCAGGATGATCTCTAGATTTGCTTGAGCATACTTGGGATAAAATTGGACTTCGGTTATACTTAAGGCATATAGTCATAATATGTCAACTTAAAATATTACTGATAGGGCAAGTTATGCATTGTAGAGGTGCACCAGTATAGGTTAGTCAATATCTTATCCATCTTACTAAAAACTGTTTTGTGACTTATTTTTTTGACCAAAGGCTTGATGGGTGTTAGAAGTCAGTAGCTATGGACTGATCTGATAAATATGACGATTGTATATTTTTAAATTTATTGTACTATGTTTATTTACATGTTGTATGTTCCTTTGTCAATAGCAGATAAAAACATAGCCACAAAAGAAGCATAGCTCTAATGGAGTAAAATCAAAAGAATAAACATATTTAAGATTTTGCTAAAAGTACAATTAAGAAGAGGCTGATCAGTTGGGTTGGAGTAAGAATTCCAAGGGATTAATGCCAGCTGTTAAGTCCAGACACAAAAGAGAGGCAGACAATGGTAACGATGAACAGCTATTTATGCAGGCAACAGAAGAACAGAAACAGCAACACAGTATGAACTCTGGTTGGTGCGTGGCTGCAGCTCCTTTTAACAGGGAGCTGTCCAGCCTGTCAGCCACTGAGTTTGTTCATTCTCCTGAAAGCTCCCAGGAGTGGCCAAGGATGGGTTGATCCATCTATTCTCCATATTGGCTGGAGACATCAGCCAGACTGGGTTGAACTTGTCAATCAGCCGAAAGACCGAGCCTATCAAAATTCTAAGTCCCGCCTTCATTGACAGGGGAATCCCAGCTTTTGGCTCGGTCCTTCAGCAGGACAGACGCGTTGGACCTAGTCTCTGGCTATTCCTTCATTGCTTGAGTGTTATTGAGTTTCTGAGAACTTGGGTGTTTGGGGGTGCGTGTGCGTGTGCGTGTGAGTGAATACCTAAGAGACATGGATTTTCCTGGATTTTCCAGGTTACTTTTTTTATCCATTGCCTCAGTTCCTACCAGCTGCAGGCTTCGTTTCTTTCCTCAGGTTTTTCTTCTCTCCTCCCCAGACTCCTACTCCTTCTTGCATGGTTTCAGTTGGTTTTATTTTGTCTTCTCCGCTGCCAGGCTGGGTGAAGGAGGCGAGCAGGAGCTTCGCGCTCCATTTTCACCTCATTAAAATTGCCACTCATTGAAAAGTCGCTGCTTTGTCAGATCACTGAATTTGGGGCTTAAATTTCCCTCTGCTGTTTCTGAGTCTCTCAGCGTTGCAGGCGGTCGTTTTAGATCGTTGCTGCCACCCGTCCGTTTGATTGCCTATTGGGCGGCAGCAGCTGACGACCACCCATCCCTCGTGTATTGGGGATCAGGAGTCTCATGCTCCCTCTGTACATTTGGCATGGCTGCCTGGCTGTTGAGCAGCCATTTTAAAGTGCCTCAGCCGCTTGTCTTTACTTTTTGCAGTTCGGGCCTAACACTAATGCCCAACGGCCTGATTACATTTGGATACACATTTGGGCATTGCAGATGCCCTCCTTTGGCGTGCGCTCTGCTCCATAGTGCTCTCCCACATAGTGGGATCACTGGTTGTCAGGAGATTTCGCGCTTCCTTGCCACGAGGCCTGATGGCCATTTTAGCTCAGCTGAACTGTATTGAGGATTCCCTCACAGGCCTGGCCGGTGCTAACGAATATCATTTTGTGGCAATTCACTTCTCCTCTTGTTGAGACTGTGCTTCACCTCCTCCCTCTGTGCTAGAAGCAAGCTGTCGCTCGCTTGGCCTACCCTGCAAGGGGGTCTTGGCTGGTTGTACTCTAGCCCTAAGTGGTTTTGGACCTGTAACTATTGTTGGGATTGAGGGCACTTAACACCCCTCTGTAATCAAACAAAATGCTCAAGGCAAAGGGCAAGTCTAAGAGGGCTGGTGAGGAGGACAATTCTAGTCGCCTTTTACCTCAGGCAGAGCAAGAGCAGGTTTTTTTTTTATTATTGAAAAGTTTTATAAAATTTTACAATAAAACATGTCCACCATATATGAAAATAAGTTGCATCCTCATATCCACATCTCCAACATTTAGCTTGTACATTTTGATACATGCAAGACAGTTTTTTAGGATCCAGATGCCATCTAAAAAATATTCTATAAAAATTTTCCTTTAAGTTTTGAGCTTGCGTAGATTTAACATTCGTAACCCATATTTTCTTCCAAGTATCCAACATTATTGGTTTATCAATCATACAATCTTTAACTAACTCTGTTTCTGAATCCAATTCAATTAATACATTATATATCCTCTTTATGTGGTATTG
>JANHFM010002105.1:182137-192329 GCA_032468115.1 Grayia smithii
CAGGTGTTTACATTACAATTCATAATAGTAGCAAAATTACAGTTATGAAGTAGCAACGAAAATAATTGTATGGTTGGAGGTCACCACAACATGAGGAACTGTATTAAAGGATTGCGGCATTAGGAAGGTTGAGAACCACTGTCCTAAAGGATTTTTAGTAGCTGTTTTAAAAAAATAATACGCAGAAATGAAAATTCATTTCAGTCCAAAATGATTACAACTGCTATTTATTGGAATATGTTTGCATAATTTAAACCTTGTAGTAGGATTGGACATCACCATCCTCTCTTCCTATTCCGCATTGATTTTCATGTGGTACTTCCTTTAACTGCAAGCACCACAGTTTTGCAAATTTTTGCAAAAGATATTGTAAAACCCTGCTTCACAAATGGATTTTACAAAAATATAAAATATTCATAGGAATATCTGTGAGTTTGCTGCAATGTGCCAAGATATCGCAACAACCTGTTTGGGAACAATGTCCCAAATGATTTTTATCTCATGAAAGATTCTTACCTCTTGAACAAATGTTCTACAGAAATCTAATGATTACTGCTAGAATACAATCCAGTTTAGGATGGGAGACATTCATTTTTTTAAATTAACACATTAAAATAATTGGGAGTCAGAAATCCTGATGATTTACGTCAAATGAACAATAATAGATTGAATTGGAGACTTTCCTAATATTCTGCTTAGTTCCAGAATAAAAACACAATGTTCGAGTGACTTCTGTCTGTTGTGCAATTTCTTTCTGTTTAAAAAAAATATTTTCATTTCAAAATTCATGCTCAGGGTATCAAGAAGATCGTGCAGAACTATCTTCCTTCTAGTCTTACTTTTTGATGTACAATAAAAAGAAATGAAACCATTATCCTTTTTTTAGTTCTGCCTCCTTTGAAATGTGCCAGAGAGAATGTCTCAGTATAAAGAGATATTCATCAAAGACTGCCAGTTATATTTAGGTTTCACTCAGTATTGTAAGTAAAAATGAAGATTAATAACTACTTTTGGGAGGGGGTGGGGAAGGTTGCTGAAACACACAGCAAATTAGCCTTTGACATATGATTCATTGTCATATGACTATTGGAAATAAAATGGTTGGGAGCAGTGGTGGGTTTCAAAAAAATTTACTACCAGTTCTATGGGTGTGGCTTGGTGAACGTGGCTTGGTGGCTTGGCTTGGTGGGTGTGGCAGGGGAAGGATACTGTAAAATCTCCATTTCCTCCCCAATCCAGGGGAAGGTTGCTGCAAAATCCCCATTTCCTACAGATCAGCTGGGATTTAGGGGGCAGAGAATAGATGGGGGCAGGGCCAGTTAGAGGAGGTATTTAGCGGTTCTCTGAACTACAAAATTTCCGTTACTGGTTCTCCAGAACTGGTCAGAACCTGCTGAAACCCACCTCTGGTTGGCAGGTAGGATGTCCTAAAACGATACTTCAGATTTTATAAAAAACAAAATTAGACAGAGATACTTTAAAGTAAAAGTCCTGCTAATAAATACATGATTTGTTGGGAGGAAGACTCTTTCTCTGTCCTGTACAAAGTAGAGAAAGACATATTTTATAGAATGTGGGGACCTGCAACAGTCAAAGCAAAGAGGAAAAAAAGTAAAAGCGGGGAATTTTTCCTTGTGTTTTAAGTTTAGGTTTAGGATGGAAACGAAATAGTTATTGCAGCTGAAAGTTGAGGGAAAGATTACCAAAGTTTAAGGAAGAGTTTTTTTAGTATTGTTCACTATAAAGTTTGAGATTAGAATTAATAAATTTTAGTAAAATGGGAGAAAATCTAGCATGGATTTTAAATCAGGAATATTTTTTAATAAATCAAACATTTTAAAATTAGGCCTATTCTTCTTTTCACGTGATAAAGTAAATTGTGTTGGTTAATAAAATATTTATTAGTAGTTCTGAATTGTTTGTTCAAATATAAGTTGGAAAAAAACCTATTGGAATTATTTGCTTTTTAACACACTCTGTATCCGACTGAGAACATCCCGTAGCTTCCCAAACGTTGCCTGAGTTGTATAATTATATTTTGTAAATAAATAATATCCACTTAATATCAGTCACAGAATAGCAAGTTTTATGTCAACCTTTATTTTCAAAGTTCCTTGTTGATATCTTAGAAGTGCATAGGTTACTTTGAAGCCACAAACTCATAGAAATGTGGAGTTGGACTGTATTAAAGGTTCTCTAGTTTACCCTCCCTTTCCTACTGAAAACCAATTAAACCATGTATGAGAGATAGTATTGAGCTTCTTCTTAAAAAGCTCCAGAGATGAAGAATCCATCACTACATCCCTTACCTTGTCACTCTTGAATTAACCTGTATCTTCATTTAGATTCTGTATTTTAGTGGCGGGATTCAATCAATCAGTTTGATTGAATCATAGAATGGTGCACTGGCCTTGAGGTGGAGCTCTCGCCTCACAATCAGGAGGCTGTGAGTTTAATACTAGGTAGCGGCAGATATTTCTTTCTCTGGGCACAAATAAATATCAGCTGCGAACTCTTCATTGGCGACAGGAAGGGCATCCAGCCAGTAAACACTCAGCTCCATTCAGTTGTCCTGACTCCACCCCGATGCAAAGGATTACGGAGTCATTAAAAGACCAAAAAAATTCAATCAATCAGTTTATTACAACCCAATGCCAAGATACAATAAAATATGTAATAGTACAACCATAATTATATACATAAAAAAGAGAACATTGATTATAAAAGTAATTAAGAATATATATAATAAATATATCTGAGCAGGAGGGCTTTAGCTACATTTTAGCATTCCAGCATAAAGTATATTCTCTCAAACATTAAGTACTTGACATATAACTCAAGCCATCTGATAATCTTCTCTGTTTTGTACCAGTTACTGTAATCAAATTATAGAGAATATATTTAGGTATTGGATAATCTTTCATAGTTTGTATTTCTTGAAATATAAGGAAGAAATATATTTCATAAATGAAACATCTGAGATCTTTGCTTTCCAGCGTACAACATTCCAGGAGAGGGTAGTGATTCCATCCTTCTTTGAGAAAGTGTCACTCAGCGTCTAAGGTACCACCAGTGGATTAGTTGGATACATAGTCTTCCATTAATATAGATATATGTGTTAGAGATCTGCTCTGAATATTCTAACATCTGGGAAGGGGCCACAGTTGAACTTTCATCTATTGCTTGTTACAAAACTGAGTTGGGGGGGGGGAAGCTTCCAGTTGGATAATTTCAGAACTTCCATTAGTAGTATTCAGATTTTAATTTTGATGGTAAAGATCAATAGGTTCCAAAGGATATAATGAAAGATTGTCATGTGGGGAAGAGATCCAGAAAGCATTAGTTAGCTTCTCCCTGTGGAATTGAGAAATTTTCTGCCTGAATAGTTAACAATGCCTGGCACTTTCCAGCAGGGTCCCCATCTACCCCTTAAAGACAGGGACAAATATTATTTGGAGGACCATTACCAATAGTGCCTTGTAAACTTTTCTTAAGATTTTCCAACTTATGTATTATATTATCCCATTCGTTCCTGGGCAGGAAGCTAAAGGCACTGATAAGGCCACTTATCATTGAACCTCACACATTTTCATTTAGTGAGCCTGACCGACTCCCACCACTAAGGCTAGATTTTAGAGAGAGAAAGACTAGCTGATATTTGGTAAAATTTTTGAATAGTTACAGGGTCTAATTAAGGCAGAGCTGAGTAAAGAATTAACTTTGCTAAGCACATTGGCTTGTGCTTAATTGTAAGCCGCCCTGAGTCTCCGGAGAAGGGCGGGATATAAATGGGATTAAAAAAAAAAACTTATATTTTGCAAAATACTCTGGTAGGGAACATTTGAAATGTTCCTAAGTATGATCTCATCTTAAATAACATTAGAGGTGGGATAGTAAGCTAATTAAAACACAACAAAATTCATTTCTGGTTTTGAGCATTTGGAAGCTGTTGAATAGTACATAAATCTATATTAACAGAGAAGAAATTGCATTGGGAGATTACAATTTCTCTACTATTGTAGAATCCCAGTATCTCACAGGGAACTGCTGTAAATGTTCAACACAGGTAGTCCTCGGCTTACAACTAAAATTGGTAAAATTGTGATGGGGTGCCCATCACAAAGTGATGCAGTTGTTAAGTGAATCATACCTGATTTTGCAAACTTGTTTGCTGCAGTCATTAAAAGAATCACCAGAGTCACTGAGGAAACCATAAGGTTGTTAAATAATTCTGATTCTTTCTCTTGACTTCTAGGAAGATTCAAATTGCAGTCATATGATTCCAGAGACTGCAGTCATAAATTTTTGCTGGTTGTCAGGCACCCAAATTTTGATCATGTGAACATGAGTACATTGTAACAGTTGTAGTTACAAGGTCATACTGTAAATAATGTTTTTTCAACTGTTCAGGGAAATATAGAAAGCAATCTGTTGTGTCAGAAGTGAATGATTTAACTTGCAGTAATGTCCTATATTGTGTCCAAAGAGACATTGGTATGTTTGAAATCATCAAATCATTGCCTTTTCAGAAAACAGTATTTTATTAATACAATCACTGGATTGTTGCATGGTTTTGTCGGGTATTTTTAATTTACTCATCACTTGGCCTTTATTTTCATTTATTTATTTATCAGATTTGAAGACTGCCCATCTCTCTCTCTCTCCGAGTGACTGGGCTAGATATAATTAAAGACCACACTGTGCTTTATTGGACTGCAATGTCCAGAAGATGTCAATATGCAACAGTTGATTAGAGATAGATACTACAATTATGAAAATTGAGAGAGGAATCAAAATAAAAGAAGAGACAAGACTTCCAAAAAAAGCAAAAAAGGTAACAGATGGTTGGGGAAATGCTGTGAGTCTATATGTTCTGTGGATTGGGAGTTCCTCACTCTCATGAAGTTCACAAAACTGCCAATCGATTAATGAGCAAAGATATGGAAATTGCAGACAGAAAATTAGACTTCTATAAAAGGTAACATGTTATCCAATGATAAAAGAGTAAAACAATACAGTTCTCAACTTGCAACCATTCATTTAGTGACCTTTCAAAGTTACAATGGCACTGAAAAAGTGATTTATGGCTGTTTTTCATACAACCTTTGCAGCCTGTCCTTGGTCACATGATCAAAATTTGGATGCTTGGTACCTGACACGTATTTATGATGATTGCAGTGTCACTGTCCCAAGGTCATGCTTTTGCAGTCTTCTAGCAAGCAAAGTCAATGGGGAAATCAGGTTAACTTAATAACCATGTTGTTAACATCACAACGGCAGTGATTCATTTAATAACTGTAGAAAAATATTTAAAATGGGGAAAAATTCACTTAACAACAGTTGAGTTTAGCAATGGAAATTTGGGGCTCAGTGTCAAAAGTCAAGGATTATTTGTACAAGTATTTTGAAATGAAGAAATTCTTTGCAGCCAACTGATGTGCATTTTGTTGAAGATTTAGGAATATTTCCTTTCTCCACTATCACCACCACCAGTACCACTGCCTTGGTCTAGTAAATTGCACAGAGGAACTAGGCTCCTGAGAATGAGTCAATACAAGTTCGTGGCTTTTGTATCCAGTCTGAAAGATTCACAAGTCCTTGGTGTTGCATTGGCAGTCATCACTATGTGTCTTGATACCCTTATGGAATTAGTTCAGAAGCCTCTCCAGGGCATATGAAGTTCACATATTCAGACTGTCACTGCAGTTTTGTTAACTGTTAAGAATGGTTGGCATAGTCTTTTGAAGCTGTTGAAATTTTGGTCCCTGCCAGATGTCTTCCCATAGTTGAAAGTTTTATTGATGTAGTGAGTTGGTCTGCCAGCAAAAAACCAAATGGAAGCACTTTTTGTAATGCCACAAGGTTTTTTTTAAATTTTTTAGTCAAGACTAATCTCTTTGAAATATTCTTTATTTTGTCCTCAAAATCACATTTGTGAATGGGAAATATTTTTTTTAATGTTGTTTATACTAGTTTTAGCATATTGAAAATTAGAACATATGACCTTTGGAGTTTTCACTAAAAGTAATGCCATTGGTATTTTGGCTGGGTGATTTCTGGAAGAAACAAAAATGTCAGAGGAAAAACTGACTCCAATCTTTGAATAAGTGCTCTGTACCAAAAATCAGTTGTTGATCCTCACAAGGAAAAAATGAAGTTGCAGACAATTTATGAAAGCATGCATACTATTGTGCCATAGAGGACATAAATATGTAAATTATTTCTAGTTCATTCTTTCTTTTGGGGTAAATGAATTGTTTTATCTGTAATCATTACAATGTATTTATATAGGTACTAATAATGGCCCTGTCAACTTTGTTTCCAATCAAAAAGTTGATTCACAGATTGCAAGCTGACAGTTTCTGTAGTTTATTTGTTAATAATTGTAATTTTGTGAGCTAAAGGAGAGCAGTCAACAAGGGCAGTCCTAATTGTTACCACATGTCAGCAGAAACACAGATCTATCATTAAAAAAATTTAAAATAAATAATTTGTGCTTCTAAAATAACTTTAGCTTACAAGCTTTTGGCTTTGCAATCTGTTATTTATGCATTTAAAACCATTAGTCTGCTTTCTTAATTCATTTTGATTTAATGTCATTACAATATGAGCTTTTTTATTCCACTAAGCATCTAATACTTTTTCCTTTGTTAAACCAAAACATTATTGCAAATTGGGTTTGGAGTAAATGACAGCCAGTATCCTCATCTTGGTCTAAGTAACTTGGTCAAGTTGTCAGAGCATCTAAGGCAGTCTTTCCAAAAAATTTCTTCCATTATCCTCAATCACTTACCAGAAAGCCTACTCAGACTTTGATGACCACTTAACATTGGTAATTTAATTGATTTTTGTCTTCATAGGAATACTTTGAAAGATTTCTGAATACATTTTAGTTTCTGGGGCAATCTTTTAAGTTAATTTAAATGTCCCTGTTGTGATGGGTAATTGGGATGGGAGAATTTTGATTGGGTGCTACTCAACAGTTGGGTACCTAAATAAATGAAGAAACAAACAAACAAACAAATAGCTCGTGTGTTGCTAGTCAAAGAAAAATCACCACTGCCCAAGGATGTAAAGTACTGGTCTAAGACAAAACAAAAAAACTTTCTGTTCTTTCTGTTCCTGAAACTAAAATTTTACACACACACACACATACTATTACAAATACTATTTTATTATTTCCTAAATCAGCTGTCCCAAATGTCACATTAGTTTAAATTATTTAGGTTGAGTCAACCAGATTTTACAGTCAACCAGATTTTAGGCTTGATTTGACATTTTTATCCCATTTTATCTATCAAGCCTTTTCTTAGGATAAGTAGGTAGGTATATAGATGGTAGATGGATGGATGGATGGATGGGTGGGTGGTGGGTTGCTCCCGGTTCGGGCCAGTTCACGTGATCCAGTAGTGGTGACGTTGTGATGTCACCGAACCGGTTCTCCGCACCCGGGATCTGGGCCCACCCATGCGCCCGTACTTACCATTCTCTGTGCTCCGCGCATGCGCAGAACGCTTTTTTTGAGGTTTTTTTCCCTCAAAACACATGCATCATCAGACGCGGTAGTAAAGGTAAGTAGAATCCACCCCTGGATGGATAGATATTCTTGACTTAACAACAATTCATTTAATGACCATTCAAAATTACAGTTGCACTGAAAAAAATGACTTATAACCATTCTTCACAATTATGATCTTGGCAGCATCCTCATGGTCACATGATCACAATTCAGATGCTTGGCAACTGCTTCATATTTATGTTGGTTGCAGTGTCCCAAGCTCACACAATTGTGCGACCTTCTGATGAGCAAAGTCAATGGGGAAGCCAGAATCATTTAACAGCTGTATTATTAACTTATCAACTGCAGTGATTCATTTAACAACTGTGGTAAGAAAGATCATAAAAGGGGGCAAAACACACTTAACCAATGTCTCACTTAGAGACATAAATGTTGGGCTTAGTTGTGGTTGTAAGTCGAAGACTATCTGTATACGTAAAGTATGGCGTAAGTGGGTGTATGTGTGCATGTGTATGTATGCATACATACCCGCATGTTTACACCATACCATATCGCAGCATACCATACCATACCATACCATACCATACCATACCATACCATACCATACCATACCATACCATACCATACCATACCATACCTATACTTACACTTTAATTATAATTATCTACTTTCTAAGTTCCTTTGAAACATTGACTGTGTAATTGCTTAAGTTCTAACCTAGTTATCTATTCTAGAGCTATAAAATTCAATTGTATTATTCTGATTCTTTCCAAATTGAATCATGCCATCTGTTTCTCCAATTCAGATTTGATTTTATTTTCATTCTGAAAATGAATGAATGAATGAATTAAAAAAAATATATATATTATTTTTTAAAATTAGAAATTTTTAATTTTTAATCAGTACTCTGTTCAGATGGTTCATTAAAGGAAGAAAAATATTTTTCAAATTTTCTGGACAATAAGTTGAAGCATCTAACACATTATTGCTGTAAATACCATACGCATCAAAATTGTTTGTGGCTTGTTTGTATAGTCTTAACTTCTTTTCTTTTCCAATTGCCTTGTGTGCTGTTAATTAACAAAGTGAAGTGAAATCAATCTAGACAACTGCAAATTAAATAATTGTCAATTAAACAGATCAGATCATGGTTAAATTGTTTAGGGTTTAAGACACCGGAAGCACAAGACGGCTCTGAGATTCATTAATATGTGTGTGTCTGTGTGTCTGTGACACTTGTATCCCACAGAATCTCCTGGTTTTTTTTTAAGTGGTTAATTAAAACATCCATGGTAGGCAAAATTTACTTTTGAACATAATCCAACCATTTTGATGGAGCCATTATCATAATTCTTTGATTATTCTCATGCCTCTGCCATGATGTATGCTGCATAAAAGGGAAGTGACCCAAAGAGTTGTTGTTTCCTCATCTTCTCCCCCTCCTTCTTCCTCTCCTTTTAATGCAGCTGCCCTGAACAAGTTGAACAGATGGAAAATCAGGAACAGTGATGGTAGTGATGTATCAGCTGCTGTTAGAACCAGGCGGATTATTGTATCATCCATGGAATGCACAGTCAGCAGCTGAATGGCCTGGATTTCTCTTCTTGGCTTAAATTGAAACATTCTGAACATGCTTCAGAATGAAAAGAGAAATGACTCCAGGAAATAGGTCTAAGCCACATTTTCTTTTCTTGAACCAGATGTAGACTGTTAGCCAACCTGGAATAACAGTGAATGAATCTGCAAGCAGACATTCTACTAAAGAAGAATATTTGTAGCTCAGGGTTGAAATGAGGGGTCCTTGGTGTTCTCAGAGCTTAATTGTTTTCTTGCTGATATTTCATTATCAAACATCATCAGTACTAATACATCAGTGTATCATCCCTAGCATTAATGATGTTATCTAGTTTGGGTAATTAAATGTCTGCAAGAAAGCAACCAAGCTCAGAAAGCACCAAGGACCCTACAGCCATTCCATTCTACACTTATCTCATCAGGTCTTTGGTTGCTGGTTGGCCAACATTTGGCCAGTGACAAGCAGGAAAAGAATTTGTTCATGGAAACAAGGATAAAAGCATCATGCATGGCAGGGAGGCGCCTATGAGCTGATCCCATTTCTCTCCTAAACCAAGTGATCTCATGCCATTGTCAAGAAAAAGTCTATTTCAAATGTACCGCAACAATTGCAGGAATGTGGGATATCTTTCCTTGAAAATTGTGATACAAAAATATAATTAGAATAGCTTCTCAATGAAGAAGGGGAAAAAATCCAAAAACCAAGCTAGTATAGACACCAGCTAAATATGGCAAAGGGAAAAATGGATTTTATGTCATTCTTAGGGATGAGGTCAACAGTAGACAGTCTAAGGTTAAAGTTTTGGGGATTTGGGGAAGAAACCCCAGAGTCAGGTAGGAGCGGTTTACCTTGAGCCTGAATCTATTATTTGCTCCTGTATTGTTGTGGTTGAAGCTGAAGTAGTCATTGACAGGTAGGACATTGTGCCAGATTTGTGCCATTATGTGCTACGCTTAGATCAGACTGAAATCTGCGTATTTCTAAGTTGTCTAAACCCAGAATTTGGAGTCTGGTGGCATAAGGTATTTTATCGCAGGTAGAGGAATGGAGGACTCTTCTTGTAAAATATCTTTGGACTCTCTCAATTGTATTTATGT
>JANHFM010002105.1:192429-202556 GCA_032468115.1 Grayia smithii
ACCTGGGCCCACCCGCGCGCCCCAACTCACCTTTTTTTAAGAAAATCGCCAAAATTAGCTCTCTGCGCATGCACAGACCGCTTTTTTTGGCGATTTTTCTGAAATTACATTTTCTGCGCATGTGCGGTAGCGCGGTTTACGTGCGCGCATGAGTGAAATGAGCATGTGCGCGCAAATTTCACACGCACGCGTGCACGTGCGTGCACGAAGAGAACCGGTAGCGAAGGTGAGTAGAACCCACCCCTGCTTATTGCTAATTGGCAGATAAAAGTACTTTAACATATTTGTCCTATATACATTTAATTTTAAAATACAGAATGTTTGGCATTGAGGAAGATAAGTTAAGCTTTTCTAATTTGCATAAATACGCAGACTTCGTATAAAGAAAATTGGGTTCCTTTCTCCATTTTCTTTCATCCAAACTTTCTGACAACCATACCTTAAACAAGCTTATGAATAATGGTTAATGTCAGTCTACTGGTAACCAAAATCTTTTTAAGAAAGGAACTAAGAATTTATTGGAAGTAATGTGTTCAGCAAGAGATAGCTGGTAAAATGAAGTAGCATATGAAATTGCCACTATAAATTGTACATACTTAGCTGGATTGCCCAGCAGTTCATTTATTGTGAATTATATTTTTATATTGTTTGTATAAATAAATAATAAATAAACAAACATTTTGGGAAAGAATTGAGATAGGCATTCTGAGGGAAACAAAGCATCCAACTATCTTTTAAAAAGCCAGTATATTTTAATTACAAAAAATACTGATTAAGTAAAATGTGATTAGTGATAAAAATATGTATACTGCACATCCCAGTACAACCAGGTATAGAAAAAAATTCATGAGCATATCTGGTTATAACAATAACTAAAAGGTAGTTGAGACAGTCCCAGTATTTCTTGTTCTCTACATATTTTCAAGCTTTCCACAATCATTTTACTTGAGAATCAGGCCCAGAATCTTTAAGGACTGATAACATTTTCACTGGTCCAACCCAAATACATTTTCTTAAACTATATATAGTTTTTAAAGTCTCTTAAAGAAAACTATTGTATAAACCTGAGCTCCGATCCAGTTTACCAGTCAAACATAATCTTTAATCTTATCAGAATGAAAATACTGAGCTTTTATAGGTATGCTTTTCTTTTCTTTGTAGGCAAGACTGTATAGAATGGTTTACTGATTGCAGTAAGAATTTCTGTCCCTTACCTGCATCATAGAGATGTAGAAAAAGTATATTATTTTTCCCCCTCATTTCACCTTCCTTTAAGTCAAATATGCTTGATAGATCATTTCTCAATAGGATTAAAAGGGGTGGGCCTGTATGTTGAAGAGAAAGTTATTTAAACAGATGTTTTAAACTTCTATGGGTATCATTTAATCAGTGTATAATAATATAGTATATTCTATGTGGAAGCCTCCCCTTAAATGCAGTCAGTCTTGAACAGAACTGTGACAGTGCTATTTCTATGTTGTTAATTTTTGAATGGCAGGAAGTGGTGAATCTTATGGTTGACCACCAATGGAAAGAGAGTGAGTGGACATTAGCACTCTGGTCAAACCAAATGTTATTGGCAGTGTACATGGTCTTGGAAGTGGCCTGTGGTTTTTGGAACTGTACACCAGAGAAGCGTAACTAGAAGACATGGTTAGAAGACTCTAATAAAAGAAAAATAGGAGTTTTGAACAAAATAATCCAAACTAAATATTTCTCAAATTCCTTTCATGAAGTTAATCAGAACATTAGCATGCAGTATCTACCTATGTCTAATAAAAAAAACATGAAGTTAGTCAGTATGTATTTCACCCATAATCCAGTATAAAATATGTAACATTATTACTATTCTAGGTATAAGAATTTAATGGACCTCTTAGCAATATGAATATTGGTTTAGTAACAAAATTGTAAAACTTTATTTATAGTTAGATAAATATAACAATTGTATTTATTAATCTTAAATTTACAACAGTTTGCTTAGTGACCTTTTTATGATACAACGGCACTGAAATAGTTATTTATGACCATTTTTCACACTTATAACTGTTGCAACATCCCCATGAGGCACATGATTTACATTTGAATGCTCGACAACAAGCAAAATCAGTGGGGAAACAGATTTACTTAACAAGTGTGTTACTAATTTAACAACTACAGTGATTCATTTAACAAAAAAAGCAAAAAAGCAAAAAAACTCATAAATTGGGCAAGTCTCACTTAACAAATTTCTCACTTAACAACATTTATTTTGCAACTTATATGGTCATAAGTTGCAAAGTACCTATACTGTCATCTCATAGATTCCATGACATTAGGAATTCTCTGGCATGCTACCTGAAATTACAGGAATTAGAATTTAAAGATATAAAACAACAGATTAATACCAATATTATTTCAGAATAATTTAAATATTGGGCCATATTGAGAAAGTTCTTCATTGTTGTAGAGTAGAATAACAAGCTCTTGAAAGCTTTTCAGATACTCTATTTGTATTTTATGCCAAACAAAATAAAGATGAGTTTATTTTGAGCTTCTTTACTAAGATTTCCCTTTTTTCGGGACTATTTTTCTCTCCATTATCATTCACTGCTCCATTTTGTCTCCCAAAGATCAAATCTATATTTTTACAAAGGATTATTATACAGAACTGTAAAACTTTGACGCTAAGATCTAGCTATAAGATCTGTATTTACTGGTACTTTCGATTTTAAGATCATTAAGATTAAAAATGTACACAATAAACAAAGTAGCATAATATTAATAAACACCCAAATATTTATTGTAGCCAGCAAATCAAACAATTGAGACTTTAAGCAAGAATAAAGCAAGAATTTACATTACTGACTTAATTGTAGGTTAAGCATTGTTTAATGAATATGTAAGCTTAGCATTTTCCATTTTGCCCTTGCCTTGCTACTTTAGTATAAATATTAGTATTTATACTAAACTATAAATACCATAGTTTAAGATATCCTGGTATGCCTGGCTTCAATAGTCAATTAAAGTTCTCTATCCATAAAATTATCTCTTTCAAATATAGAAGCTTCCAGTCCTAACATAAACATACATTTAAGTAATAATATTAATTACAACTACTCCCACAACAACAGAGCTATATAGAAACACTAATAGTGCATACCTAAACTAGAAACATAAACAATAGTACTAATGGAAATAGTACATTCAGTTCAGTACAATGGATTCACAGAAGTTAGAGTGCTAATCAGAGATGGATTGATTCTTTGCTGACTTGGAATTTATGCTCTTTCTCATCTGAATCAAAATGTCCAGGATACCCATTATCTAGATGCCATTGTCCCTGCTCTCATTATAATAAAACTGCCTGATTTGATAAGTGTGTTTACCAGGCTTATTCTTTGTTTAGTGATAGATACAGTACCATAAACCTAACCATTCCACAGCACTCAACAAATCAGATTAGTCAAGGATCTATTCTTTACCACAAGATGTCAGAAGTTTGCTTCCAAACCTGATGGTGGCTTTAGTGGTTGAAGATGGGCTGTCAGCCAGTCTGTGGTTTAAGTCTAAGGCAAAAAAATAGAAGGAGAAGAACAGAAAAAACTAAGTTAGGCAAAAGATTATCAGGCTGTTTTACATTTTCCCTCTTAGTAAAGATGGCTGATAAATTACCTTTCTTCCAGCTGAAGGATGTAAAGGAAGAAGTCTGTTGACTGTTCTTATTCTGGTGAAGAAGGAAATTTCTGTCAGTTCAGCATAGCTATACACTTGTCTATAGTGCAGATTTTGGTAAAAAGAATTAGAACCACCCCACTCCATTGTAGGATAATTTTATTCCTCTTCCAATGAAGCAGACCACTTCCCAACCAACATGTTTTTCCTGTGAATTACTATGTATTATGTATAATAATAGCTCATTTACTTTGACCGTGACAAATAGAGAGCAAAATGTTTGGATTCTGAAGTTTCCCCCATCTCATTATTTAAGAATTTTATGTTTCACTCTAAACAGTAACTATAGATATTTCCTCTGGTATTTCCTCTTTGTTAAGGTATGTCATGGAAAATATATAGAATATTTTTAGCAGGAAAGTTTCTTGTATTCCATACGAACTATGTACCTTTCTATATATATCTGCCCCTTTATTAAACAAGCTGCAATGCTTATGTACTATGTATAAAAGGCTTCAGCTTGTTTTGAAAGTTCTGTGTTTAAATATTTCCTTCTCTTTTTCTCCATTGTTTTGTGTCACCCTTTAGATCCTTGAGAAACTCAGGTTAAATTCCTAGCAGGAAAAGAATGGGTATGCCTCAGGGGTGGGTTCTACCCACCTTCACTACCGGTTCTCTTTGTGTACGCATGTGCACGCGCGCACACGTAAACCGCGCTACCGCGCATGCGCACAAACGTTAATTTCAGAAAAATCACCGAAAAAGCGTTCTGCGTATGCGCAGAGACCTAATTTCGGCGATTTTTTAAAAAAAAGGTGAGCTGGGGTGCGCGGGTGGGCCCGGGTCCAGGATGCTGCGATCCGGTTCGGTGACGTCACAGCGTCACCGCTACCTACTCGCACGAACCGGACTGAACCGGGGGCAACTCACCACTGGTATGCCTGCTTTATATGAATCTCGATTAAATATTAATGCTTGATCTTGCAGAAGAATTTATAATCGAGCAATTGACTGGAAGAATCTATCTTAGTATATATCTACTGAGTTTAAATAAGGTTGAGTTGGCATTCTCCAGAAAATTAAGAGCAGAATTTGCATTTAAATGAAAAATTAGAGGGTTTCACTTTTCCTTAAATGGTAAATAATTCTAAAAAAGTATGGTAAGTTGTCTGGTAAGAGGTCAGCTGATATTATTATGTACATTAAATATGTGATATTTGTTTACTCTCTGCTTCTATTTCATATGGGAGCTAGAATTTATTATTTAACCTTTCTAAAGCCCACCATGATAGTGATCATAATTTATTTTATAATCTAGCTGGGATTTTTTTTTTCTTGTCCTGACTCTCAGAATGTAATGTCATACCAAATGCAGTCATTTTGAGAAGCATGTTTAGTCTATTTTCCAATCCATATAGAAAAACCTTTATATCAGTGGTGAAATCCAATTTTTTTTATTACTGGTTTGGTGGGTGTGGCTTGGTTGGCATGATGTGGCTTGGTGGGCATGGCAGGGGAAAGATACTGCAAAATCTCCATTCCTACCCCACTCCAGGGGAAGAATACTGCAAAATCCCCATTCCCTCCCTACTCCTGGGGGAAGGATATTGCAAAAACTCCATTCCCACCCCACTCTGGGGCCACCAGAGGTGGTATTTGCCAGTTCTCCAAACTACTCAAAATTTCTGCTACCGGTTCTCCGAACTGCTAAAATTTCCACTACCGTTTTGTTAGAACCTGCTGGATTTCACCCCTGCTTTATATCTTTTGTAATTCCTTGCATTTTTTTAAATAAGTGGCAACCCTCTAGACATGTTATTTAATGAACTTTGAATGCCACTCTTAAGTTTTGAAAACATAAAAGACATTTCTTTTAAAATACACATATTTATTGTATAAATGCAATGGCATACATTTTACAAATGCAAAATTATCTTAGGCTAAATTTGAATTTATCCATTCAAATTTATTAATTTCCATTTGCGATGAAGAAAAATCTGCATTGTGATCTCCCTTTTCAAATAGAATCAGAAGTGTTAAAAAGAGTGCCCTGTGGAATCTCAAAAATGGGGACATGAGAATTGGAAGGAGAAAACATTTCCATAAAAGTAATAATACCTTTTCTGATGCTGAATTTTGTTACCTGGGTAAAAATATAATTGCATGAGACAATGACATATGCATAGACCTGAGTTATTTGCAGAAGCAAAACAAACTCTGTGGTTCTTTGGGAATTGTTTTATGGAGTCTACTCCAGTGCACCATATATGCCTGGATGGATGGATTTTCTCCATTCTCCGTATTGGCTGGAGACATCAGCCAAACTGGGTAGAACTCACCTATCAGCGAAGGACTGAGCCTGTCAATTTTCTTTAGTCCCACCTCCTTGCCAGGGAATCCCCAGCTTTCGGCTCAGTCCTTTAGCAGGACAGTCATGTTGGACCCAGTCTCTGACTTGCTGTGTGGTACTTTAATATTCTGAGGGTGTGATTCTTGTATGTATGGTTTGATTCTTGGAGTGACAGTGTGTGCTTGGTAACACTGCTGTTGGGGTTACGGGGGGGGGGGATTTCCCTTTCTCTCCCCTTCTTTCGTGAAGTAGTAGCTGGATTATTTGTCAGACATTCTTCTCTTTCCGTTTTTAAAATTTCTTCCCCAGTTTGCATTTGGTTCCTTAGTTAAGGGCAGTGGCTGAGGAGGTTGCAGGAGGCATGGGGGACCATTTTTGTCAGATATTGTCATTTGTTGGTTCCCCTATGTCTTTCATCCTTCTGGTCAAGGAGTCCATCTCAGCACAATCATAGATTTTCCTCAATATGACCTCATCCGTTGGTATAGCGGGAGTTTTCCAGGATTGGGCCAGCACTATCCTTGCCGCAGTTGTAATATGAATAATTAAAAGTTGATTTTCCTTTGTCAATTTACCTTATTATTCCCAATAAAAATAATTCAGGTCTTCTATATATTTTAATTTGCAAAATTTGTTCCAGCCAGTTTTTAATTTTTATCCAAAATTTCTTAATTTCAGGGCAATTCCACCAGACGTGATAATATGTTCCCTCTTTAGACTGACATTTCCAACATTTAGGGTTAGTATTCGGATAAATAAGTCTTAAGTTCTATTGCTATTGCTATTTACACAGATAGGAACTCTTGTTTTTCTTTCCACATTTTTTATTGTAAAGAGGCTCCTATTTCCTGTTATGTTTGGCTTGCAACCACTTTTTGACTACTGCTGACACTTCAGTTAGCTTTCCTTGTTAGAATTTCAACACTTCCACATATATTATTTGTTTTGAAAATAATGTCACAATTGCAATAAGAAGGCAGGGAACAAGATAGGACACTAGTTCTGCAACTAATAACTGACAGGCCATGCCAGACTGACAAAAGAGCTGATTTTAAAAGGCCATGCTTATGAGCAAAGGAAAAGGAAAGTGACTGAATGGATGTAAGACCAAAATGACGGTGGTTGATGAACAGAGCTGATCTCTAGGTAAACATTATGACCTAAGGGTCAATTTCCTTCCTTGCTGAATGAATATATATGGTCCTCAAGTTACGACCATAATTGAGCCCAAAATGTATGTTGCTAAGTGAAACATTTGTTAAGTGAGTTTGCCCCATTTTAATACTTTTCTTGCCACTGTTGTTAAGTGAATTATTGCATTTGTTAAGTTAGTAACCCAGTTGTTAAGTGAATCTGGATACCCCGTTGACTTCGCTTGTCAGAAGGTCGCAAAAGCTGATCACATGACACTGCAACCATTGTACATATGAACCACTTGCCAAGCATCTGAATTTTGATCATGTGACCTTGGGAATGCGGCAATGGTCGTAAAGTGTGAAAAATGATCATAAGTCACTTTTCAGTGCTGTTGTAACGTTGAATGGTTATTAATTGAACTGTTGTAAGTCGAGGATTGTGTGTGTTTCACTCGAACTGAAATCAACATGTTGGTTGTCATAGAGCTTCTATTTATGAGCAGGTACTTGTCCCCATATAATTTAAATTATCCCCAAAGATATTTAAATGATATTTAAAATTTTCATTACTTACCTAAGTGGTAGATTCAGGAACCTTTCCCAAAGGGGTAAGTTTGTTGCCTGCTGATACTGATTGTATTGGTAGGTGAAAAATCATTGCCTTCATAAATTGGTTTATAAGGCAGACAGAGGATTCTGTATTTTTCACAAAACAAAACAAAAATACTACAGCTTTTGAGTCAGTTTTTTAATCTAGTGCTTTAATCCTTTTTTTAAATCTTAGAATAAACACTATCTTTTGAAGGCCCCAAGAAATGCTTTGAAATGTCTTAATATTAATGTTCTCTAACCTGTCATATTGCAGTCATGAAGAGCACAGTAATGTTGCGCACTGCCACATGATATGTCCCACAGCAACCATTCATCTAGAAATAACTCACTTTTAAGGATATATCCTTGGCAGCAGATTTTTTCCCCTATGCACCTTATTTTTACTTACCTTAAATAGTTTTAACATAGGGGCTTCAATAAAGAAACAGGTTAATTAATTATATTTAATCAGTTAGGTTTTTAAGATGGCTTAATAATGTTAATGATTTGACAAGATTAATGTAGCTTTTCTTGGCTGTCACCCAACTTGTCTTGTTACTTGGGTGGTACCATCTGTTTCCATAGATTTGAAGCAGAGGAATCACAACTGTTTTGTTTTTATTTTTTTCTCAAAAAAATTACTGGAAGCTTTATGGTGTGTATTTTATCATTCACTGAACTATTTTATTATTCCCTTTAATAATAAGTTCACTATCTTTTCAGATAAGCATAAGCCAGATACATTATGAGATTTATTCTGAGTTATTCAGAATAGTTAGTTAGTAATCCTTATTTAAGGATTTTATTGGCTCCATTTTTGTGAAAAGTTGGAAAAATCCAGTTTTCTGCCTTTATAATAACAGCATCTATGCATGACTTCTTCTCAGTATTTCTCCCACCATGGCAAATGGAGATGCTTAAAGATGCTTTGAATTTTTGCAACGTTTTGGAGGCAGTTAGCTGTCTCTGAAGGACTTCAGGGCAGAAAAGTTTTGGGAACTGGATAGCTATCCAACTCATAATTGAAACTCTATAACATCTTTTAACTGTTTTAAATACATAGCTTCATAGTAAAGACTCTGAAAAAAATATGTTTAAAGAATTGTAAGATCTGGATGCCAACATATATTGTGCTTGCCAATTTACAATCTGAATATCATTCTGGAAATATGAAACAGGAAAATCTGGGCTGCAGTTCAGTTAAGATGAGAATTATGAATGTCCCACAAGTACCTTTTTTTGGATGCATTTTAGACTTTGTTAGTTACTACATTATTTTTTGTTACGATATGATTCTTGAAAACATTACATGATCCATTGTTAATAATGCATATGCAGTTAGATCACTCTGAGTACAACAGTGATTTAGTAATTGAGAAAATAGTATATTCTAAATTTATCAAGAAAAGTCAACCACTTAATTTTCTATATTTTGTCTCTTTGCCAATTACTTTTATTGTGCCCTAATTTTATTCTGCCCAATCTATTTTATTTTCCCATGGGGAAGGAATTAAGCTTAAATTGATTTTGCATATCATCCACATTGCTTCATGGATAATATTCAGTTACTAACTACCCCCTCTTCTCTTTAGCCACTTGCTACCCACCAAATATTTAAATTATACCTTCTATTGATGCTCATTATGATGGTTATTGTTTATGAGAACTATAGGGAACCACATGTTCAAGTATAAAAACATCTGGGAAAGAGATTGTGAGTTGAATCAGTGAGGGAAGTTCACTCTGTGCCAAGAGAAGATAATGGAAAAGCAACTTTTGCCGATTTCTGCCCTCTTATCTTCCCGTTCCAGAAGGTTGGGGTATTTTTTGAAATACCATGGGAAAGAGATACTAAGATCCATGAGTCTCCATGGTGGGAAGAGAAGGATCACCATTTTAACAAAGGCAGATGCATTGCTTTGACCCATAGGTACAATATTGACATATACACATGGTAAATTAGTATGGCTAGTCTAATGAAAAGAAGGATTAGGAGTGATATTATAGTAGTGTTCCAATATATAAGGGTCTGCCACAAAGAAGGGAGGTCAACCTATTCTCCAAAGCACCTGAAGGCAGGACAAGAAGCAGTGGATGGAAACTAATCAAGGAAAGAGCCAACTAGAATTAAGGACAGTTAAGAACAATTAATCAGTAGAACGGCTTTCCTCCAAGTTATGGGGGTTTCACAACTGGAGAGTTTTAGAGTTGTCTGAAATGTTTTAGAGCAGTGGTTCTCAACCTGTGGGTCGGGACCCCTTTGGGGGGTCGAACGACCCTTTCACAAGGGTCGCCTAAGACCATCGGAAAACACATATCTCCGATGGTCTTAGGAACCGAGACATCGCTCCTCTATCCATCTCCAGGCGAGTCTAATAGGTCCTATTTCCAAGTAG
>JANHFM010002109.1:12450-23757 GCA_032468115.1 Grayia smithii
TGCTTTAAAAAAACAAGGCTCCCAGGGCTACATTCGAAGTATAAGATGCACCCTGATTTTCACCCTCTTTTTGGGGGCAAAAAGGTGCGTCTTATACTCCGAAAAAGGGGACGATCTTGCTGTAAAGATGGCAGAGTTCTTGGTGAATGCTTTGGAGGTGAGCAAGCAGGAAATGTTTGCTGGGATGGACTAGATATTTAGAATACACACAGGCTATGTGAGAAGAAATAAACTCCTCAGAGAGGTATATGTGAGACTCTCAAAGAAGGCAATAAGAGCAGAAATACTTCAAAGAGCAAGAGATGATCCATTGAAATATAAAGGGAGAGAAATAGTAGTCCTGAAAAAGATACCCGGAAGAGTAAAAGACACAAGGAAACAGTACCAATTTTGACAAGACAACTAAGCATGAAGTAAACTTCAGATGGCTGATATCCGAATAGAATACTGGTGACCTGGATGAAAAAAAGACACAGACTGGATATAACAGACAAAGGAGAGCAATTCTATGACCAGAATTTTGCGTCATATGAGGAAAAAGGGAGAAGAGTGGAAATAGATGATAAAAAACAAGAGGAACTGTTAGGAGAGGGAAGCACAAAACAAGAGGAAATTGAAACAGAGCAAAAGGAAACGAGAATGAGAAGGAACAAGAGCAAAAGAACAGAGAGAAATAAGAACAACTAGAACAACAAAACCAATCTACAAGTAAATGATGGAAGAAGAAACAAAATTACTATCAATTAATATAAATGGACTGAATTCACCTATAAAAGGAAAAGGATTTTTAAATAAATTAGAAAAATTAGAATTAAATTTGATCTGCCATCAAGAGGTCCACATTAAAAAAAAATACAGTAAATTATTGGACTATCCCAAAATTGGGAAATTACACTTTTCATTAGCACAGCAAAAGAAAAGGGGTTTGGCTTTATATATAAAAGAAACAATAAATCCTAGACAAATTTTCACAGATGAAGATGGGAGAATATTGATGGTGGAGGTAACAATGTACCAGATATTATTGCAGATACTATGCAAATACTATTGATATATGCACCAAACAATAAATAAGAAGAATTTTATGGAAAACTCCATTAACAAATTACAAAATTGGAATATGAAAATATTTGTGTGGTAGGAGATTTCAATGTAATTGTAAATGCAATATTATAAGAGTAGCAAAATAGGTAAAAAAGCTAAGAAAATATTCCCTAAAACCTCCTTTAAAATGATGGAAGAAATAGACATTCAAGATGTATGGAGAGAAACGCATCCCAAGAAAAATCAATACTCATTTTACTCAAGTAGACATAAATCTTGGTCAAGAATAGATATGGATGGATGCAGTAGTGGATTGCAAAATACATGCTACCGGTTTGCTTGTGCGCACGGGCGATCCTTCTGCGCACAAGTATCCGGCATGGGTGGGTGGAGCCTCCCGCTGCTGCCGCTACCAGTTCACTGATCCCGGTAGAACCAGTAGCAACCACCACTGGATGGATGTCATCAGAATTGAAAGCATGTGTGCAAGAGATATAAATAGAGCCAAATGTCTGATGAAATCTGATGAAAGTTATATGGAAAGGACAAAGAGAAAACTGAGACAGACATTAAACCAAGCAATATTGCAAGACAAGGAATTTATTCACACTATGGAAAAAGAATTGGACTTTATTTTTAAAGAGAACAAGAGACCTCCTTGCAAATTGTATGGGATACAGCTAAAGCGTATATTCAGGGATTAGTCATAATTTACATGGGAAAGAAAAATAAGAAGAAACAAAATAAAAAATATTAAAAGAACATAAAAGTTTAGAATTAGAATTACAGAAAGAACCACAAAAAAAGAATTTGAAAAATCAAATGGACTTACCAAAACATAAATTGAATTTATTGGAAAAAGGAGAACTGGCAATTTTTTGCATTACAACCAAACAAAGAAAGCAGGCCAACCAAATTGAAGGTTGTGTCCCTTTAAAGTTAATAGTCTTTTATGCCTCAAATTAATCCATTCTTTCACCCATGTAAGTACCAAGGCCTGATAATGTAATTCCCAATCTGGCAACCCAAAGCCCCCTCTTTTTTTGGAATCTTGCAACATTTTCAGGCTTATTCTTGCTTTTTTCCCTTGCCAAATATATTGTATTGTTTTGTTTTATTTAATTCTTCAAAATATCCCCCCCCCCCAGCTTTATTGGAATTGTTTGAAATAAGTATAATAGTCTTCGAAAATATTCATTTTTATAGTAGCTACTCTTCCTATCAACAACTTTTCAAGTTTTTCCAATTTCTCCAAATCTGATTTGATTGTTGCATCAGTTTCATATAATTATCCTCTTTAATTGTTGCACATTTTGCTGTTAGTTGTATCCCTAAGTACTTTACTTTCTTAACTATCTGTATGTCAATTTTTTGCATTAGCTCTTTTATCTGTGTATCTGTAAGATTTTTAACTAGCATTTTTGTCTTTTCTTGTTTATTTTCAGTCCTGCGACTTCACCATACTGTATTAGTCTACTTTTTTAATTAACTTAGGTCCAGTTTCTAGTGGATCTTCTAGTATAAAAACCAAATCATCCACACACGCCTGTAACTTATATTTCTCTTTTTAAAATTCCATACCTTTTATTTCTTCATCTTGTCTAATATTTCTAGTTAGCACTTCCAAGGTCAGTATAAATAGTAAAGGGGACAGTGGACATCCCTGCCTTGTACCTTTTTTTATAACAAAATTCTGTCATGACCCCATTTACCATCACCTTAGCTGATTGTTTATGATATGTTGCTTTGTTCATATTAATCTCTCCCCAAAATCCATGAATTTTAATTGTAATAACATAAATTGCCAATTAACGTTATCAAATGCTTTCTGTGCATCTAAAAAAATCAACACCATTTGTTTTCCAGGATGTTTCATAATACTCCAATGTGTTTAAAATGATTCTCATATTGTTTTTAATCTGCCTCTTTGGCAGAAATCCATTCTGATCTACATGTATAAATTCATTCAAAACCCTTTTTAATCTCTCTGCTATTATTGAAGCATATATTTTATAGTTCACATTCAGTAAAGATATTGGCCTATAATTCTTTGTCTGCATTAAATCTGAATTGTCTTCGGTATAAGACTAATATTTGCTTCCATCCATGAATTTGGTACTTTCGCTTCTAGCAAAACTTCATTATAAACTTCCAACATAACTGGGTCTAATGTATCTTGAAATTATCAAATTAAACTTATACATGTTGAATAGAGGTTCATGTTTATAGAAATAACATTTCTTTTGACATTTCTATGCAAAGTTGTCCACACTTTTGGATTTAAAGAACAGATCTGAATGGAGTGAGCAAAAAAGCTTTCTTTCTAGTTTGTGTATGTCTGTGTACATGTATACAGTAAAAACTATTTTTGGGGGTGTGTAGTCTTGTGTTTCTCATTTCTGGATGTCAAATGGTGAGCTTATACTCTAAGAATTTAATGTTTCTCAAAGAACAAAATGCTACTCAGCTGCAATAACAGTTCTATGTTTTTCATTGAAGAATGCCAAAAATAGGTGTTCCTTTCTATTTTTGACCTTTGTCACATCGGGTCACAAATAAACTCTCAGATTCTCAAGCCAATATTTTTAATGCATCTTGGTCTCATCTTTTAAAAATTATATTTCCAGTACAGTATAATGAATTCAGTGATAGGTTTTTTCCCCTTCAACCTGAGGCCACTTTTTCCTCATCAAAAGTAACATCTATCTTCTAGGAGAAAGTCCAATCAAAGGTATGATTGGTCCAAGTTTGAACTAACTAAGCCTCCACTCCTAATCCATTTTACTCCTAGTTGTTGTCTGTTTGTTTTTGTAGAACAAAATTCAAAAAATATTATTTTGTCAAAAATTACAACCTATGTTTCCTGGAAGTAAAATTTATTTTCAAAATTACATACAAACCTAGCCCAGAGACAACTAAACAGGCTGCCTGACTGAATAATTGGTTCAGTCACAATAAATAAGTTGTGGAGAGAAACTTACCACAGGCAAAGCTGACTTAAGACAGACATTTTATTGCCTAAGGCCAGCAGATATCCCCTGTATCTCATTTGAATAGTCTCAGATTTCTTTTTGGTGCATTGCTGAGAGTGATTACCTGCCAGGAAGAATTTCAATTTTAGAAGAATTTTATCATGTAGTTTTTGGTAGCACACTAATCCCAAAGCTGCCTGAATAGAGCTAAAGATCTATTCCTTGAACCCCAAGTTGTTGATAATGAGAATTAGGATACTAGTACATCTAGAGATCTGATTGTCATAGCCTGTAGGTGATGGGAGAACACTGAGTCCAATGGCTTCATATTGTATAGATAATCCAGAAAACTGGCTTACAGTATATCAGTTCTGAATTTTTATCTAGATTGCTATTATCCATCTGACCCAGAGTAGTTGTGAAAGTTCTTTTTCTCACTACCTGTTACCCAGGGGTGGGTTCTATTTACCTTTCCTACCAGTTCGCAATGGGAGTGTGCGGGCTTTTGCACATACGCAGATTGTCATTTATGATGTCTGGACAGGTGGGCGGAGCTTCCCGCCACTTTTCCTACTGGTTCTAAAGAACCGAACAGAACCGGGAGCAACCCACCACTGCTGTTACCCCATCTCTTATAAGGCAATCTTGAGGAATGAACATGAACTTTCAATTATGAACAATGCAATTTCTCATTGAACTCTTCATGAAAGAGGAAATGGATTGCAAAGTAGTGACAATTTATGAAAAGATCTATGGAATATGCCAGTTCCTTACTTGAATTCAGTAACAGACAATGCAAAAAATTAATGGATAGGTTAAAGCATAATAAAGCTAAGATTTTAAACTTAGAACTCCTGGGAATTACATAACTCCACTCTCCAGAAGCAATGATGAGGTATTAGAGATCTTTGCTTCGTGACTCACAGCACCTGCAGTAACCCCCCAGTGTTTTGTCTTCACTGTCTTCAAACGGTCTGATCTGCTAATGGATTGTTACCGGCTACCTTAATTATCTGAAATGACTAGATGTTCTCCACTGCCAATCAAACAATGCTTGTGTGAACCTACCTTTAGAGTAACTTAAAATTTATATACCTAGGTTTTTTTTGCCTAATGGCACAGAAATATATACAAATTGCATGTTTGTGTAAGTCAGATACATCAAGACCATGTTGCTCTGATTTCAGGGCTACAACTGGCATATTTACACACCTCTGAATTTACTCTGAGTTAAATACTCATATCCATAATCTGATTTGCAACCATTTCCATGCTCAGTTGGAACTTGTGTTGGGTTAAGATATATTACAAATAAAATACCTTTCAGATTGAACTTAACTGGCTTCATGGAGATATCTATACAGTTTGATATTGCCTTCTTTTGGGGGTTTTGCTTTATTTTCCAGTCTAGCCTTCAACCCTAGTATTACCCAGTGGGTTTCACATCCAAATACTAACTAGGATTGATCTGCTTAACTTTCATGTTCAGCTAACATTGGCTATAGACTACCACCCAACTGTGATAATACATTTAAGAGTGCTAAAAACTGTTTAAGTCCTTTTCTAGCTGTACAATTTTTTCCAGTCCTAGGGTTGACAAAGGTTTCCAATATAAACTGATTTGAATGCATTGCTCATATAAAAGCTTAATGGTTAGTAGATATCACATATTCCACACCATTCTGGATGCATACACAATCTTCTTTAAATCTCACTGACAATTTAAAAAAGCAAAACATATTTATAATCCAATGTTTGATTTGCTCAGATATACATTTTTATCTCTTGTTGATGTGAACAAAGAAACTGCTATGACTGCAATATCTCTCTCTTCAACCTTTACTTCATGAGGGAGGAGAAAACCTAAATAAATAAATTGGTGCTCTTGTTACTTCTCATACTTGTTCCATAAATGCTTCATCTCAATTCATTTGCTAAGCAAAATGCAGGGAATTAGACCAGCACGGATTAGCACAGACATGTTCAATGAAGAAAGAGAGTATTAATTCTATTCACACCAATTACTATGTTGCAGAGAACAGCTGTGAACATTGAATAGTTTGTGTTTATACAACAGAGATAAAGGGAGATTATATAAAGATGAGCTGTGCCTACATTTTGCTAGCCCTTACATTAGTAAAAACATTTGTCAGGAATACATGTCTTTTTTGCCTGTTGTCATACTGGAAGTGCAGCCTAAAATCTCACAACTAGAAGAATTGGAGTCCCCACCACCACCACCTTCATTGAAGCTGACTCAACCAATGTGAATTCCACAACCATGCCTGATGTTGATTTCTTACCAATACTTCTGACAACTGTTCTGCTTCTGCTTCAAGAAGGCATTTCAGCCAAATGAGGAACATCTACAGAAAGCTAGCAACCTGGCAGAAAACTGTCCAAGGAGTTAACTGCCCAGTAATACTAGCACAATATTAACAAGGGATGTGGTGGCTCAGTAGCTAAGACGATGAGTTTGTTTTTTGAAAAGTTGGCAATTCAGCACTTTGAATCCCTAGTGCTGTGTAACGGGGTGAGCTCCCAGCTTCTGCCAACTTAGCAGTTCGAAAGCACATTAAAAATGCAAGTAGAAAAATAGAGACCACCTTTGGTGGGTAGGTAACAGCGTTCCGTGCGCCCTCTGGCGTTTAGTCATGTCAGCCACATGACCATGAAGATGTTTTCGGACAGCGCTGGCTCTTTGGCTTTGAAACAGAGATGAGCACTGCCCCCTACAGTTGGGAACGACTAGCACATATATACGAGGGGAACCTTTACCTTAATATTAGCACATTAAATATAGAATTGGGAACTCATCTGAAGAACTTTTCCACAAAGTATATAAAATTATTTCTTGGGCAAGGTGGAAATATAGGGTTACAGTCAGTTGACTCCATGGCTATGTGAAGGTTAGATCAGTTAGATTCATATTGCTCCCACTATTCTGATTTTTGATAAACTGCTTAAGACCTGCTGTTTCTCTCAGAATTGGGTTAGGGTTAGGGATATTTTAGTCCCTATTTATTATAGGGATATTTAGAGAGAGAGAAAACATATAAGGTCTTTGTCCCCAAACTGGTTACTGTAATTTTTATATCATTTTTCCCATATCAGAGCCCATCCAATGTATTGGGTTAACAGTTTCCAGAGTTTCCACCTAGCCTGGCTCACAGTTTAGGAACTGTAACCTCAACACATGTGGAAGGCAACCAGTTACAGAAGGCTCTTAGGTACTCAGTGATACCCTACTAGGTCTGATTTACAGAAAATCAATTTTCTTTTGAGTTTTTGTAATAGTGTGAGTTTAAAAGCACAGAGTCTGTTACTAATTATTGGAAAATTAATTGTAATAAGAAACCAATATTCATGGATGATGTACTTTGTTTTTAATTAGCCTCAAAGAGAATTTATCACATTGAAATTAGATAAAATATATTATTGATGTATTTTATTTATTGAGATGATGACATCTCTTTTTTCAAAAAAAAATCACAATTGAATCTTCTCTGAATAATTCAGGTGGATTTTGAAAATTCTATTATTAAGAGATACAGAATAGTTTTAGCTTGATTCAAATTGCTAGATATAGAAGCATTTTGCATGTGAATTTTTTTCCTTTGTACATGCTTTTTTAAGCTGTCATTTTGTTTTGCATATTTTCACTATCATTTTAAGCCAATCTATATTGATCCTGGAATGTTTTTGCAAGTCATCATGGAAGTACTTTGAAATCCAAAGTGGGGTATGAAATATATTAATATGCTCCAAGGACCAATACATACTTCGATCAATGATATGACAAGAGTTTCCAGCCTGCAATTCCAGAGAACCTTGCAAGGTTCAAACCCTCTTTTGTGACCTTTAGAGTTTCCTCTGAACCAGATCAAAAGGGTCAGCTATCTCCAGGTCCTGTCCTTATAATGTTGTCACCTGACAGGCATCTAAAACAGATGTTCTCAGTACCTGCCTCCAAACTTTGGAACTGCCTCGTGGCAGAGATTTCATCAGCATCCTCCCTCTTGGGTTTTAGTAAAATGGTCAAGACTTACCGGTATTTTGCACAGGAAAGGAGTGTGTTATAATTGAAGGTGGAGTTTGCAAGTGCACAGCATTTGCAGTGATTGTGTTTTATCTCTCTAGATTTTTTTACTTTTATATGTATTTGGTATCGGAGGACATTATTATGTTGACATTGTTAGTACCTATAAGAAAATAAGAAAGTACAGTTTTCCACTGTGTATATATACATATACATACATACATACATACATACATACATACATACATATTTGCTTTCTATTTTTCTATATATTTTCTATCTATTTCTATATATTTGACTGGAAATAGTTTGTCGTGAAAACGACTGCCTGGATGGCTCCTGGGTTGGGGCTGAAGGGCGAAAGGGAAGCAGTACGCTCCCTCCCATTTTTGGGTAGACCAGGTGCTACAGAAGAAAAAAACAACAACATACATATATATACACACACACACACACATACACACACACATACACACTCACACACCAGAATAGTTGGGAATCAGGCATCACACAAATTTAATAATCAAGAATGCTGTTATGATGCCCTTGAGTATGAACAATATACCAGTATGTTTCCTAAGACTTCACAGCCTAAGTCTCAGCAGAGTCAAATGCCACGTAATCAATAGGATGAATACATCTCAAAAATCTCCATCAGATTAGGCAATCATCATGTCACTTGCTATCTTTTTTCCAAAATGTGACATTTTCTAGTGTTTAAAATGTGAGCAGAGAAAACATTTCCAGGCCAGAATTGCTGCTTCTAGCATTAGAATAGAGATATTTCCTACAAGTAGAAAGTTTCAAAGACGGGGAACTCTATGTCTATGACACATGAATGCAGCAAAGCAAATTTCCAATTTAGACTATGTCAATAGTATTTCTTTTGGGAAGTATCATGTAATCCATATTGAAAGCTTGCTTTATTCAAGTTTATTTCAAAACTTAGTTTAAGATATAAACAGACATTTGAAGTTCAGCTAGACAATAACATACAGTATACAATACAGGTAGTCCTCAACTTATGACCATAATTGAGCTCAAAATTTCTGTTGTTAAATGAGACATTTGTTAAGTGAGTTTTGTCCCATTTTACGACCTTTCCTGCCACAGTCTTTAAGTGAATCACTGCAGCTGATAAGTTAGCAACCAGTTGTTAAGTGAATCTGGCTTCCCCAATGACTGCTTGTCAGAAGTTGCAAAAGGTGACCACAAAACCTTGGGACGCAACAACGGTCATAAATATGAAGCAGTTGCCAAGCATCTGAATTTTGATCACATGATCATGGAGCAAAGGTCGTAACTGAAAAACGGTCATAAGACACATTTTTCAATGCCATTGTAACTTTGAACAGTCACTAAATGAACTGTTGTAAGTCGAGGACTACCTATATATGCAAAAGGTGGCTTAATATGGTTTAATGCAAATCCATTTGCTATATATGATAACAGATCCTCATGAAAAAATAAATTAAAATTAAAGTCTTAAGTCAGAATGCAGTCAAAACACCTAAAATAAAAATCTAAGGTTAAAACAACAAAATATACAGTAATACCAATATAATACATTTATTAATATTTACACGTTCCAACCCTCACTTGAGATATTTTGCTCAAATTAATGTTATGGAATTATAGTCGTACAGCAAATCCTTGTTGCTAAGAGACTGGATTTGGCAACTAAATGTGTGACCTTAGAGTGTCTCTGTCTCCCAAAGCAACTAGGTGTCATATATGTCTAAATGATATGGATTATAAATCTAAACCAAGAATCGGGGTAGAATTGAGAGTGGAGTAGAAAGTGCTCCACTGACTCATTTTTCCCAAACATTCCCAATTTAAGGATGTTTTAGAATGTAGGTTTCATAATATTTTAGATTTCCAGAAGTGATGCCCATTTGATTAATTGTTTTAGCCCCATCCAGACCTCAGGTTAATTCAGAAACCAAATTAAGCATATTATGAAATCAGTCTCTTGAGTGTTTCTTCCCTTTAAATTCCGCTTATGATAGAAGAACTGCCGAGGGAGCAAACTAGCATCTGTTTAATGAAGCACACAAGTTAAGTTAAATGAAACTGTTTATGGATTGACAGAAATGAAGAGGTTCAGGCAGCCATATTAAAATGTTATCCACCAGTCCTAGAGGTGGCAAAAAAGCATTCTGATATATTCTGTGCTGCTTCCCACTGCCTCTAGGTTTGATCTGATTTAGTTAAGCATTATGTACAGAAAGGACTCAGCCTTTTAAACCATGATTAAACATTACTCAATTTACTGGGTGTGGCAGTAGGTACTTTAGAGTCAAGCACAAATTTCTTCAATGGACAGAAGAGTCAGTCAGCACCAAATAACAGTTTAACAGTAATAGAGTTGGAAGGGACCTTGGAGGTCATCTAGTCCAACCCCCTGCTCACGCCTATAGAAGGGTTGGCTGAACTGCCAGCCTTTCTGATCAACAACCTCAGTGTCTTAGCAACTGAGCCACCTAGTCAGGCTAACAGCTCCACCAGGCTCCACTGCAAGCTGGTAAATAGGATCCCATAATTAATTAATTCATAGACATTTAAACTTTGAAGGACAGTATCCCCACCTCAGTGTCAAAATCACAAGCCCCTCTAGGAGACCATCAGAGTTACTCTGACTATCACTCTGCCATAAATGGTCGTCAGATTAACAGAGTCGGAAGGGACCTTATAGATCATCTAGTCCAACCCCCCGCCGAAGTAGGAGGCCCTACACCATTTCTGAAAGATGCCAGTCCAGTCTCTTCTTGAAAGCCTCCAGTGATGACGCTCCCACAACATCTGCAGGCAAACTGTTCCATCGGTTGATTGTTCTCACCGGCAAAAATCCATCATTTGCTGCTTCCTCTGCTATAGCTCCATCTTGCTGCTATAAAATTGGCCCTTTGCCATTTTGCATTACATCCCGATCCTGTTCACATTTGAATGTCCCACTGATTTCAGGGAAACATGCTCATATTCAACACTCATATTTAAGCTTGCATTAAACTGCAGTGTTTAGATCTTTTAGTTTATGGAAAGTTTGATAAAATTGGCTTAGTAAAATCCAAAAAAATACCAATTCCAACCAATGGTTATTTGAATTTCTTGTACTTCTACCCTAGGTTTGGAATGTAAGCGATGACAAACTACAACTCCCAGCAATCCTACTAAGCATGGCCAAGGGTGAGAAATCCAGGGAGCTGCAATCCAACACTCCATGGAGGACTTTTTACCTTTTTACCACAT
>JANHFM010002109.1:27426-38372 GCA_032468115.1 Grayia smithii
CCTGGTCCTGAGCCATATAGGGCTTTATAGGTAATAACCAACACCTTGAATTGCACCCGGAGACTGATAGGAAGCCATTGCAGCTTGCAGAGAATTGGTGAAACATGGGTGCATCTAGGGACACCCACAATGGCTCATGTGGCTGTTGTCATACCTTCTGTTTGTTGTTCTGTAGTTAACTGAGTGGTCAGGGCTTTTTGTTAAAGTTGCATGGGTGCCCATTTTGTTGGAAGATGTATACAGTAGGTGGTCTGTTCCAGTGGTGAAATTCAATTTTTTTTTATTACTGGTTCTGTGGACGTAGTGTGGCTTGGTGGGCATGGCAGGGGAAGAATATTGTATAATCCCCATTCCCTCCCCACTCCTGGGGAAAGGGTATTGCAAAATCTTCATTCCCAACCCACTCTGGGGCCAGCCAGAGGTGGCATTTGCTGGTTCTCCAAACTACTCAAAATTTCCACTACCGGTTCTCCAGAACCTATCAGAACCTGCTGGATTTCACCCCTGCTCTGTTCCCTTTTTCTGGTGTTTCAGGTTGCTGCACTGCATTAGTGCTCATCTTACACAGCTTGTTCTTACACAGCTTCTCTTGTGGGAATTTGGGTTGTTACTTTGGTAATGAAGCACTTAATTAGTGTGGATTATTTTTCAATAGATTTCCATTTCTAATTTGTATAAAAATATACAACCCCAAATATCTCAGACACTGATAATACCATGCACATCTAGACATTCCCTGCAAGGAAGAACAAGTTATCAAGTTATCAAGTCCCAAAGTCTTGTTGAAAAAAAAAAGCCAGGTCTTTATTTCCTTTTGAAAACTAAATAATGTGGCGGTCAATCTAATCTCTGGCAGAATGCTGTTCCAGAGATAGTAGGGCAGCAACTGAGAAAGCCTTACTTCATGAACCCTATTGATGACATTCCCTATGTAAAGGGGCCTGGAGAAAATCTTTTCTTTCTGATCTTAATGGACAGGCAACAATCACTGGGACTAGGGAGTCCTGAAGCTATCCAGTTGATGTATAACTTTCCAGGCTGAGGTAGAGACGTTTTGGAAGTTCTGATTCAGTATCCAGAGGCTGTGAGGGTCTGGAATGGTACAAACCAGCTCAAACTAACTCTTAGAATGGTTGAGTTGCTGCCTATCTGGAAACTAACTCGGAGGCAGTTCCAAGATTAACTATAACATGAAGAAGGAAGTCTGCAACCTGGAGTCTTCTTAGACTCAGGTGTTCTCTGAAGCACCAAATAGAAGCCATGGGCTTTGTTCAGCTGAGAGTGATTTGCAAGTTTATAATCCTACTTGGACCATGAAACCCTGGTAATGGTAACTCCTACCTTCATCACCATGTGACTTGATTACAGGAAAATTCTCATTTATCAACCACAACTGGATTGGTAGCTCAACTTTTACTGACTGTGCTTATGATGTTACTGTACTTCAGGTTCCTTTTGCTTTATGGTCCTGCAAAGGTTGTACATGGAGAACTATTACAAAGTTACTTTGTAATTACCATTGTAACTGTGAACAGTTGCTCTACAAGTGGGGTGTCAAACTTAAGGCCCGAGGGCTGGATTCTACCGCAGGTACTTAGATCTGGCCCACGGGGCCATCCTGGAAACAGCGGACTGGCCCGTGGTGCTTCTGCCAGCGAAAATGGGCTCCCGATCTCCGTTTTCAGCTGCTGCGGCCTCCTACAACCCTTTACTGTTGGCAGAAGCACAATGGGCCACCACAAGCGCCGACAGAAGTGATGTCATGCTGGCATGTCCACACTGGCCCCCCGAGGTCAAACACAACCCTGATGCGGTCCTCAATGAAATTGAATTTGACACCCCTGCTCTACAAGGATCTTGCTAAACAAGGACTAACCTGTCATGTCAAATACAATATAAATAACTGTCTTTGAAAGTTGGTATAAAATTTCAGTTGGTATAAAATGTGGCCAGGATGAGAATCACGATTGCAACATGGCATCTATCTTTCTGTATCCATTTTAGAATTCCATTCAAAACACTTTATGGCTTCACTCCAGGATATTTTAGGGGCCTTTTCACTCCAGGTAACACCTGCTCACCTTAGGTAAGGGACATTCAAGGTGTAGTCCCTGAAAGAAATCAGGGGACATAGAGCTAAAGGACTTATTCCTCTTGAATGAACCCCATTCTTTTAGCATTCTTTGCCTTCAAGGTGAGTACAGCACCCTTGTTAGTGATTTGTTTTTTGTAAGACTATTAAAACAGTGTTACTTCATTTTTGAGGTTGATTGTCATTCGGTTTTATGGTTTTTATTAGTAAGATGGTTTACTTGTTGATAGTGACTGTTCTGATATAGTGTATTGTGTTGATTTATCTGTTTAATTTAGTTTTAATCATATTGTCAACAGTGAAGGTTGACATATTATACTTGTAAAAAATAAGTAGAGGGAACATTATTTATTTAGTTTACACAAATTTATATAATTTTAACGTAAGAATGATTTTGGAACATTATTAGTAGAATCATGTTCTTGGTATCTTGGAAGCAGCCATCTCAACAGAAACATAACGTGCAAGCATTCCACAACACTACTTACATTTTTAAAACTAGGCAACCAATTCTAATCACATAGTTCACATCAAGTTTTTTTTCATCTAAAACAATGATAGGTTCCCATACTTGTAAAGACTAAAATGAAGTTTAAGCATAATCTGATTGGAAAACTATACTATACCTTATCTTCTGTATATAATAGAACAGTACACTCAAATGCTGTAAATATACTGATGGTGTCACTTACTTGTCATTTTATTTTATTGCTCCTATGCTTAAATGTAGAAAGATACTCCTGAAATCTTGTATCATGCATGGAACCTGAGAATGTAAACAAATAGTACCATATATTGACCTGAACAAATACAATGCTGTTAGAAAGTAGAGGATAATATAGAGCAAACAGCTGTGTATGATGATGTAGGCTGTTAGGACTTTTACAGTTTCTTATTGTTGCTTGCCATATTTTTAGATATTCCATCAATTCCTATAGCCTTCTCATTGAGTAACGAGTGGAGTGCTGATCAAATTTCATCCTCTAGCATTAGATATTCCCATAACCAGTGCATGTTTTCTAGGGTATCTTGGATGTTAACATCTCTACTATACATAATTTCACTATACTCCTTTAGTCCTTGTTTGATCTTCCTTGAATCAGTTACTACAGTTAGTTCTCAACTTAAGACTGGAATGGAGCCTGGAATAAATAATGAAGGCTGTAAATCTTAACTGAAGGCACCCATGTGTCTAGTCTTGATTTAAAAAAAAAATTTCAGCAACTGTTAAGCAAATATGGCAGTCATTAAATGAACCCATCAGCCATTAAGTGAATACAGCAGTCATTAAGAAAAATCCATGTATTCCTATAGGTGTTTTTTGCTGGAAACAGGCAAAAAACATTGTAAATTGTAATAACCCGATTGTGGAAAGTTGCAACCGGCAGTAAAGGTGAGTTAGTTGCCATGCACCTGATATGTGGTCATGTGACCACAAGGCATGTACAACTGTCAGATCTCTGGAATTCATAAATAACTTGGGGGGTGTCTGTAACTTTAAATGGTTGTTAAGCAATCAGATATTAAGTGAATTATCTACCTCATCTGTTCTTCAAAATTTATGTTGTTTATTCTGACATCTAGTTTGCTTTTCTTCATTTTTCATGCTTTCTCTTTCACATTTATGCTTAACATCTTCTTTAAGCTTATTTATAGTTCTTCTGCTTCCAGATCAATGGGGTTCAGGACTTCCTGATGTTCTCCTTGCAAATGATGAATGTATAGTGAAGATCATGGCATGGAAATTGGTTGGCTGTCTTTGAACTTGCATGTGAGCAATTTGTGATCTGTTTCAGAGTCAGTCCCTGGCCATGTTTTTGCTTTTATATATAACTGAACTCTTCCACCTCCTTCTCTCAATAATATAGTCAATTCCAATAATAGATTAATTCCACTTTTATAATAGACAAACTTTAAGGATGTTCCCTGAATGAACTGATTCAAGGTCAAGGTGTGGAAGGAACTAGAGGAACTCCATGCCTTTTTCTTCAGAGGACCACGGGGTGCCGGTTGTGTGTGTGCATACTTACAGGAATTAATATTAAACGCTCCCCACCCCGACAAAAAATACCAGCCCGCCCTTTTCCTTTCGAATGGATTCGGCTCTTCTGTGACTGTCCCAGGAGAAGTGAGGAAAAGGAGCCGGCCCATTTACAATAGAGAGAGGCGAAAGTTGGCGGTGAGCAAAGAAGGGTAGCATGCGGGAAGAGAAGGAGGAGGAGTTAATGGCTCGGACGCCTTGTTGCTATGGGGAGACAGAGGGAGGAGGTGGCTCCGCCGCTGCTGTTGCTGCTTCGCAGGGCAGGGAAAGCCAGAGGCGGCGACGCTGCTGTTCTGTGACACATTTCCCATATTGCTGCTACTGCTGCCATATTGTGCCCCCATCCTGTCTCTCCCCCCCCCCCTCATGCGCCTGCTTCATGAGTACAGTGAGTTGGAATATTTCCTTTATTAACTATTTCTGGGGAAAGTGGGCGGGAATCAAATATCATTTCTTTCATTCTCTCCCCCCCCCCCCAAAATCTGGGATTTTCTGTTCTTTCTATTTATTTTTAACTTCCAAATCTTTAAATGCTAAGTTCTAGCTAGTCTCTCTCTCTCTCTCTTTTCCTTTTCTCTCCTTTTTTAAAAAAAATTATATTTCCAGATGTGGGGCTAAGATGTATGCGAGGAAGACGCTGCCTGAGCTTTTCTTCCCTCGGTTGCACAATGTGAGCTGGGTAACGCGGAGGCTTAAATTGCGCCGCTGGCGTGCTTGCGTGTCTCCGCGCGCTCCGGCTAAAGATTTAATTCGGGCGAGGGGTGGAATCGAGCAAAGGCTGCAAATGGGGGAGGTGGGGGGGAGGGAAAGGTGATCGGGTCGAGCGTATGTCGAAGATCTGTGTAAATTGGAGTTTGAACCTCCAGAGGCTCTATTTGCTCATCTGGGAGGAAAACCATTTGCATGGCCAAGCCAGAGCTTTGTGGCCTCTTTGCTGGGGGGGGGGGGAGGAGGAGACGAAGAGGAAGGTTAAGAATTTCAGAGGACCGACTTGAAGAAAGAGGGGTCGCTTTCCGCAAGCCGCGAAGTAGGGCTTCTTCCAGCCAGCTTTGCACAGGCCAGAGGTTGGGGGAAGAAAGACTTTGGGTTGATTGGCAGTTAGCATTTTGCATGGGGAGCGACGGTTCCAATGGGACGCAGGGGAGAAGTGAAATTAAACGAGAAAGGCAGGTGAAGAGGCTTAGAAAGGCTTCTTTTCTGGATGAAGGAGAACTACTGGAGACGATTTGTGCCTGTTGATCGAAGAACGGGGGAGTCCAAATGGGGAAATATCTTCCAACAGCCTCGAAATAACTGGTTATGTCTGGGCATTGATAGGACCTGCTGCGAGTTGTACTCCGGAGGCGTTGCGGCGTCTATTCGAGGGAAGAGTTTTACGGCTTCGAGAGTAGGCAGGCGGAGAGGGGGTGGGTGGGGGGTGGTGAGTTTTCCTGACGGTGAGGAAGGGCTCGAGTCTTTTCCGCGATCAGAGAATTGGGCTTTAAAGACTCGGGGGAGTCCTTCGGGCTGCTCAGCTGTCGCAAAAAAAAACAACAACCCCAAAAACCCTCCTTTCTTCTCCCCCTGGACTTGGCGTTGCTCTCGTGGGAGATCCGCTGCCATGTGGCTGTTCGTTCTCTCTACGGACGGTCATAATAAAGAGGGGGAAGAAAAACGCTCTGAGCGACCGCTGAAATGTTAGAATAGAATAGAATAGAATTCTTTATTGGCCAAGTGTGATTGGACACACAAGGAATTTGTCTTGGTGCATACTCTCTCGGTGTACATAACAGAAAAGATACAAGCCTTAAAACAACCAGGGAGGGAAAAGGACAAGCTTGTCAGTTTTCTTCCGTGTCAAGTTAGTTGTACGGCTAAAAATCTCTCCGAACAGATTGCAGAAAACTTAGCTCTTGGAAGTTACATTTCTTCCAGTTTAAAGTAGGATTTCCCCTCTCCCTTCCCCCTTGTCATCGGCTGCGATTTGTTTAGTTCCGCCAGTTTTGCTTCCCCCATTTTGGTTTAAGGCTGTGACAGCCACGTGGCCGGCAAAGCCTTGCGCAGGGAGAGGCGGCCATGGGGTCACACGGGCGACTGTGGGAGCGTGTGGCTCTGTGTAAGCAGCTCAACACAAAGCCAGGCACACAGAATAGAGCTCCTCCTCCTCCTCCTCCAGGGGAGCTTAAGAACAGGAACCCCCTCCATGCGATCTCTGCAATATTGCATCAACCCCCCTCCTCTCTCTCTACCGCTTTTCTTCGCTTCCGGCTGCTAAAAAATAATGCAAACTCTTTATTGATAAAACTGAATGGAAGTGCAGGAAACAAACTTGCACCCATTTTCGTTTTGATTGTGCAAGCGGGTAGAAAGGATGGCAATCTCCCCTTGAAAATTGTTAACTGCACAATTGCAAACATATTTGAAATACTTATAAAATACATCCTCAGTTTTAAACACACTTTTAAATCCCATCTCTGTATTTATGAAACAGAGAACTTAGTGAAACAATAGTCTACTATTGTTCTTTTCAATAGCCCTGAACATGAATGGGGAAAATAATCTGTAAGCCATCTGAAGCCATTTCTTGCAAATTGGAGGTTTTTGCATTATCTAGAAGATGCTAGTATTTTTCCCTCTTCCACAAAGATTTTATTTTGCAGATAAATGGCATGTATGTGTATCTACTCTTAAAATACATGTTATGTTAAAGTACATTATTCCTTTTAATTTATTAGCACAATTTATGTGTTGTTCAACCCAAATAAGGTTTTAAGCAGTTTACAATTTACTTAATTGTGTTTATTTTTTATTGTATTTGCGATGAAAAAAATTACAGCATTTTGTAGAGATCAGTTATTTAGAATTAGAAGATACAGTTGAGCATACTTAATAACATATTTTTAATGTGCCCCTCATAGTCATTGATTACCATATTAAACCATTAATTTTAGTCTCTGGTATTGAAATACAGTAATCTCAAAAAGCAGTTGTGCCTGAGAATTACAGCATTACATTTGCCCAAGTGCAAAGGGCACCGAATGGGAGAAGGCTGAACTAGTCTACACCCTAAATACACAGTACTAATTTTCTTTACTGGGTAAGTGAGAAGCTGGGAATATGACTTCCCAGTATTGAAATACATAATGTACTTCTAAAGCAATGTACTTGGTGTCACTGTTTAGAAAGATGGGAAAAATCTCTTTCACTAACCTTTTAACAACTGTTCATAATGATAGGTTTTAATTTTGGCTTTAACTGCATTGGTTACTATGTTCACTATTATTATTGAAAGCCATCTTGAACTTTGGAATAAACAATATTTTCCAATTCAGTTACTAAATATAAGTACTCCCTTTTACGAGAATTTAGTTACTTACTAAGCTTTTCAGGCCTTCTCAACTTCCAGCACAGTTCACCAGAAGCAAAAAGGATTGTGTAATTCATACATTCTTTCTTTCATTACAGATTATTAGATGATGTTCTCTTCAGATGGCTTGCATTATGTCACTTATGAATGAGGGTTTCCCTATAAAGTTTATCATATTCTCTACCAGCAATTATAACAGTGGTTGTTTCTGTCCCATTGTACTGATTGCCGTGGTTGTAATAATAATTAATGAATATTAATGGCAATCTTTAGAGGAAGAGTTGGCATTTTCTATGTTCACTTACAGCCTTGATGAAGGAACTGCAGGAGTTGTGGTTCAGCAACATATAGGTCTCTGCATATGTTATTGAGCATAGAATGTATATTGCTATGCAAAGTTAATGTAGGCCAAAACATACTGACTTTTTCACTAGAAAATTCAAACCTTCCAGGTGATACGGACTAGATTTTTTCAAGGTTTTTTGCTACACGGAAATGAAACCATTATCCTCTCCAAATCTTATTTTTTAATAAGGTATGAGATGAATAGGTTTAGGTGAGCACACAAGAAGTAAAGGGTAGGGCCAACATACACTTAGCCCCATATTCTTTAATCATAGTTTACATGTCCTGTTTGAATCTTAGTGCTTCACCAGTGCTAATATGGAAACAGTTCCTTGAAGATAAAAAGTTTTAAAATCACATGGACAAATGACTTAAGTAACAATAATTGTGTAGATAATATCCAAAAAGCTTTTTGCACAGTGCTGTATGTATCCATTCAAGTGTGTTCCATTAAATTCAGAAAAGCAATTAAGTATGCATAGGACTGCACATCCAAATTGTTTTGAATTGTAAAAATCTATATTCTTCAAAGGGAACAGGAATCCCTGTTGTAACTAGGGAAATGAACAATTGTGCAGCACAGGCAATGGGTTTTTAATAAGTAGTAGAATTTGGAGCATGGGAAATGCCAGGAGAGCTATCATGACCTTGTATTGGAGTTTTTCTTACCTTTATACATTACATGGTCCAATATTTCAACTCCATCTAGACACAAAAGTAATCTGGCAGGCAGTTTCCTCATATTGTCTTGATATGTTTGATGCACATGAGCCTGTAATTCTGAACTACCGTACTTACATTACTGTTCCTAGTATCCTGACAAAATCTTTTGCATTTTCACAGTCAACTTGATCTTTCCCTAAAAGAGAGGTAATTTATAGGCAAAATGACATTGTTTTCCTTCTAAGCCTCAGGCAGAAAATTTAAGTGAAGTTATATCAGAACTGTATATAGTTGGGCAAAATAGGATTTAAGTTTCAGAGGGCCAATACAATTTTTTTAATAGCCCAGTATCTATTCTGCTTACTCATTGCGGAATATAGGCAGAAACTATTTTTTCATTCCATTTTGAAACTGAGGGAATCAAGCATCTGGTTGGGTGTAGTACACGTAGGTAGTTGTAAACCAGTCTTATCTTATTCCATTTTATTTTGTAATATGAGATATTGAATCAAAGTCCATGCCTGCTGCATAAAGTTACCGTAAATTAATTATCCTGTATAATTGTTGCTTTTTTGATCTGAAATGAAATATGGTATAGTCCACCTTCAGAATTATTTGGCCTTGCTTGTAGGGCTTGTGGGGCCTCAAAGAGTTGCAGTGATTTGCTGTATAGCAAATTAAATGGACATAAGGCTTTTGGAAGTGTTCTTAGCTAGTTAGTTAAGAAAATGGTTAGAAAATGGAGAAAAGTTGCTCACAGATACTATTCTTGCTTCCCTCTTTGCATTTTAGGACTAGTAGAGTATAGTTGCACACTACAGAGTTCACTCTTTATTAGGTTTGATATTATACAGGCATACAGAGTGGAAGTAGAAGTCACCAGGCATTTCCCTGGATTATAAAGTGGTAGGGGGAATGTCTTCATGTGCAGAATTATAACCACATAGGGCTGTAGTGACCATCACTGAGAATAAGGGATGATTTTCTAATTTGTTTGGCATGCTAATCAAAACACCATATTGACTTTTTGCTATGGAGAAATGTTTATTTGTTAAATTTATTTGCCACCTATCTCACTTTGGGGATACTATGTCTATAAAATCTCAGATACCAAAACCAGAATAATTAGCACCACAAAATTAAAGTGTTGGAAGGGACTGTTGGCCATTGGATTCAGTCCTCTGACTTAACAGATAACAGATTAACAGAGTTGGAAGAGACCTTATAGGTCATCTAGTCCAACCCCAACAAACCCCAACAAAATGCCCACAGGACTTGTGGGCATTTTGAGAAATAGGTTCTCTTCTACATCTTTTGGACATCTTGTATCTATTTATTTTAAATCTTGTACATTTGCATCTCAGAAAAATTTCCCCAAACCAACAATCATGTTAATTTATGTATTTATCATATTTGCATGATGTCAACTCCCAACCTCTCTTGTCAGTTGCCTTTCTACTGCTTTCTGTGAAATGGGTGCATTGTGACAAAACAGCCATTTTGTGGGAGTGTTTATGGCATAATCATAAAATTACAGGTATACATGCCAGTCCAAAAACACTATCCCTACTCTGTGCTCAGCCACTAACTACTGAGATGGGATGGTTATAGGCATTCTTGGAGCCCTTTCAGACTTTACAGAATTTTTCCTATGGCTTTGCAAATCAAGTTGTATGTGTATTTTGGTTCTTCGTGCTCATGCATTCCAGTAGATGTGTACATATACAGCAAAGCAAAATCATCATAAATTACTGCTTGTCTGTGGTTATACATTTTATCAAACAAATGATGCTATGTGTGTTGGCAGAAGGCCGCATTTATAGTCAGGCTCAATAGTTGTCCAAAAATAGAATATACTATTTTCTTCCAAGTTTTGCTAGAATCTGAGCTTGATATTCTGAAAATTTACAGCTGGTGGGATGAATGGAAATGTTCAGTTGCATATATACAAAAACAGATTTATGCTATTGAAAGATATTTAATTTAACATTTTAATTGGCAATATAATTAGTTTGGCCCATGATTTATGTTAGTGTTTCAGGAACTAGAAATGTTTAGGTGTTGATTCACTTGAGCCTCTAAAATCAACTGGAAATATTCTTTTTCCCCCTCGTTATTTTCTCCCTGAAAAGCACTTAATGAAAAAAAGTTCACATATTGTGCATACCCATGGCTTATTGAAAAATTTGTTGAACTAATTCTTAGCCTAGTGGGACTACTTTTAAGTCTAGCTGTTAATTTTGACATTAAAACATTTAATTCTGGTGAAGCTTTTTCCAAATTTCCACTCAGTGCCCCTCTCCTCTATAGAGTGTTATCTGCCCATTCTTGAATTGGCAGGAAAGAAAAACTGATTGCCCCTTCAGCTCTGTCACTTTCCGCCAACATAATGCTCCTTACAAAGCATTGTAAGTTTATCTTTAGATGGGGGGGGGGGGGAGCAGGAAAAAATTAATTTA
>JANHFM010002109.1:38472-48777 GCA_032468115.1 Grayia smithii
GAAAACATTATTTTAATAGTGATGCAATTAAGAACTTAAGCCTATCTTGCTCATTGTCTGGGTGTAAAAGGAAAGCAACAACATCAAGATGCTACAAAAAATAGATATTATTTTGTGAAAAACAGATGTTCACATTGAAAACCTTGCTCTATTCCATACAGATATATACAGGTAGACTTCAACTTATGACCACCATGGAGCCCAACATTTCTGTTGTTAAGTGAGGCATTTGTTAAGTGAATTTTGGCCCATTTTATGACCTTTCTTGCCACATTTGTGAAGTGAATCACTCCTGTTAATTTAGTAACAGGGTCATTAAGTGAATCTACTTTCCCCATTGACTTGGCGTATAAAAGGTCGCAAAAGCTGATCACATGACCCCCGAGACACTGCAACTATCATCAGTATTCCTCTGAATTTTGATCACATGACCACGGGGATGGTTTTAAGTGTGAAAAATCATTGTAAGTCATTTTTTTCCCATGCCATTGTAATTTCTAACAGTCACTAAATGAACTGTTGCAAGTCGAGGAAAACCTGTACTACCCGCCCCTCTTTTCTTAAGGCAAACTTCTACTTTTTTCAGTGTTGAGCATATGAAGGCATGGACTGTTTGAACCTGGGAGAAGCAATTGTGGAAACTCCCAGTTATCTAGGTTCTTTGCTAACAGCATTATACTTCCAAGACTAGTTTTCATAGCTGGTTTTGCAGGTCCTTTCTTTTAATTGCTAAATAAGGTTTACAACAAAAGATGGGTTCATATAAGCATATACGAGCCATTTAAAAAAAATGGACCAGCCACCTGATGCTTATGGGAAAAAGGCTGACTGTTGACATGTCTCATTAATAATGCAAATGGCAATGCTGAGTGCACATCCTGGATGTGCTTAAAATCTTAAGACTGATTTAACTATCAGAAGATCTTGCCATCAGGCAACAGAAAGACAACAATAACTTGGATCTTTTGATGCTGAGCAATATTCCAGTATGCACAGTTTTGTCTGGTCGACTGATATGCCAGCTTCCCTAAACCTATGACTGAGAGGTAGGTTTTTATCCCCGAGGAGAACATAATGTTTCAGTTGTCTTGGATACATAGTGGTGTAAGTAGGATTGTAATCAAGTATACGCTCTCTGCAGTGCATTTTGGGATTTAAATCTGACCTCTGATCCCAGTAGTAGCTCCAGTGAGATGGGTGGTATATACTAGCACATTTGTGGTAAATTCTGAAGGGAAATTCTAAAGGGAAAAAGAAATGAATATTATTCTTTGCATTAGGTACCTTGCATTTTTCTAGAATATATCCTACTTTCTGTGAATGATTGTTCTTGCACTTGGCGGCTAAGCCAAATGAAGCTTAAGTTGCTTATTTAGGTTTTTCTCTGTTCACATGCTGTGCTCCACTAGAATATTAAGGTATCAGAACAAAATGGGCATTGATTTCAAAGAAGCTGCATCTACTTTGAAAGTTGGAAGGTAAAATACTCTAATGAGCTGTCAAGATGCTGAATATCAGGATAGATTCAGTCTCCATGATCTAGCTAACATTCTGTGTTTCAGGCTCAAATATACTTGAACCTGTATAACTGATTGTCAAACACACACACAGCAAGAAGAGATACTGAATTCACATGTCAGTCTAAACCATCACGTTCTTGTTTGATTTTGACTTAGTTAGTTGGATGAATCCAGTCATTCTAAATTATGATTTAGGTTATTGTAAAATTCTATCAATCAGTAAGCCATAGCCTAAAGTGATGCATGAACTTTGCCATATTCTTTGTTCACATAATGCTAAACAGTATTCAAAGTTCCACGGTTGGTTTTCAGTTTTTGATTGCTCTGTATATGAAAAATCCTCACTGCCTTATAGTGCTGTTTCAGCTGTCTCTGTTTATCACATGGAATTCCTCCCTTATTTTGTTAAACCAGTTCAGCTTGGAACAAAAACAAGTTTTATGTGATGTCACTTAATAATTACAGGTTTGGTAACAATCCTCCTCTTCCTTCCCTGCCTCCACTTGCACTCTTCTGCACACACACACACCCCTAAAAGCATCGTAACATAATGCACTCTAGCATTACATGCCAAAGGTTTAAGTGTTGGTAATGAGGGCACAGTCCATTTGTTCAGAGGCTGATTGGAACGTGCAGTGCTGAGCAAGCAGGAAGTCATGGAAGCTGAACATGACACTATTCAGAATACAGCACACTTGCTAGCTTTAGCCTTCCCAGGCTGCCTGATTTTATTTGTTTTATTTTATTTATATTTCTTATTTCCAAACAGCCCATCTCTCTCAGAGAGGGGCTCTGATGCCCAGACTATGGACAAGAAGGTGAGAGGATCCTTCCACTGGAAAGAAAAATTCCTACCTAAGTCATAGGTAAAGATAAAGGTTCTCCTCGCATATATGTGCTAGTTGTTCCTGACTCTAGGAGGTGGTGCTCATCTCAGTTTCAAAGCCGAAGAGCCAGCATTGTCATGTGGCCAGCATGACTAAACGCCAAAGGTGCATGGAACACTGTTACCTTCCCACCAAAGGTAGTCCCTATTTTTCTACTTATATTTTTTACTTGCTTTCGAACTGCTAGGTTGACAGAAGCTGTGACAAGTAACGGGAGCTCACCCCGGTTACACGGCACTAGGGATTCGATATCCCTAACATAACATGAGGCATAACATGATAATATAACATGAGGAATAACATGAGGCAAAATATACTTTCTTGGGCAAAGCTTTGTAATTTGGATTTTTTAAAACATATATAGAATGCCTGCTTAATGAAAATAATTAGGAATTTGATAATTACCCATGGTACTAGTTCAGCTTAGTAGTTCCAAAGCTATAATTGGCTTTCCAAGAAAAAAAAAGTCACAGTGACTATCCCTCAGAAACAAGCAGAGGGAGAGAAATGCTCAGTTGCTTGGAGGCACTGAAAAGTATTTCCAGTTCAAGAACATCACAGCTAGCCCTTCCCTATGTGATGCCTCCCAATTGGACCAATAGTTTTCTAATTCTGCTCCATGTGATCATATTAGCTGAAATTATGAGAAATGTCACATAATAGTTGGAGGATTCTTAATTGGAGAAAACTGGACTAGGCTGGGTAGATATTCTGACCTGATCAAATGTCTTTTTGTGTTCTCTGATAAGATGGGGAGTATATCCTATCTCACAGGCTCTCTCTCACCTTCTAGCAATCTGTTTCTCTTTGTTCAGTTTGCTTATTTTCTAATCTGGCATCAGGCAAATTAGGGCTAACTTGGATTATACTTTGAAGCTAGTTTTGAAGTGATAGCATAGTACAACGATGTGTCATTTTGATTTTGCAGACACTTTAAACTTTTGTGTGTTGGGCTGAAATTCTACAGAAAGAGAAAGGACAGACCAAACAAGTGAGCAGGACACAACCTGAATTTTATTTTGTCTAGTTTTATATCTGTTGCGTTATACTAATGTATCATATTAAAAGCTAAATTTGAAGATATTTTTGAACAAGTTCTGGGACTTGTTCTTTTGTTCTTTTAACTTTTTGCATACCTGGCTCAAAAGTTAACACTAAATAGGTATAAATAACTGTTTGAAAATTTGAAATCAGATACTTTATCATAATTCTGTTGTGTAGGTAGAAATGTTTCTGAAATGTATATAAAATCAGTATTTTGAGAAATTATATACAAAATAATACTGTAAAACAGCAACAGCTGGATTTATATTGCATGGCAAGTTTTAGGCATTTGAGACAGTAAATAGAAGTTATGAAAAGGAACAGTCTTTGGTTAAGATTATTCCTTCCAAGCTGTCTGAAGCTAGATGGCTTTATCAGCTCTGTGTGGCAAAGAAGAACATTGCAGGTGGAAAGAAACACTACCAGGTAGCTAGAATTAAAATCCCTTCATTATAGTGAATTGTGAGAAAATCAGCCCTCTCTCAGCTCAGTACGTGGGAGAGAGACAGAGTGGTAAAAACAGCAACCTCCCAGAATGCTTTTTCTTCTATGGATGTTCACATATGTAAAGTATGGTGTATTTTGCCACAAATCAGCTTTCAGTAAGGTTTCAGTGCCATTGCTATAGAAACCTGCACTTGATTAGATGTCATAACTCTGTTTGATTCACACTGATGTGCTCTAGATTCCTACTGTGAAATGAAGACAGTATTTCTTTTATGTAGAGAAAGAATATAAATTCCACTGCTTTACAGCTTACCAAATGACTTTGATGCAGAATTTAATCAAGGTGTGTTACAGCAAACCAGCAAGCATGGTGTTGCTACTCTGTTGTAAGCTACAAGTTTAATACATTGGTGGTAAAGGTTTTATGGTGTTTTAATTTAGAGAAAAACTGTATTACAGAATTTATCCTTCCCATTGGGAAATGTGTTCTTATATACAAAAAATAATTCCTTACATTCAAATGGAGGCCTCTTTGACTGGGTCCAAACAATACTGAGCTTGTTTAGCAAAAATCTTGATATTTATTAGACTTTTTTAGTTCACAATTTAATGTCACTAAATGCATGGTGCATTAAATTTACTTATGATCCAACCATCTTTCTGGAAGGGCTGCTATTTTTTTTAAGAGCTTGGTGTATCCAATAGTCAAGAATATATCTAATTCAGGATTGAACTGTGGAGTCCTTGGTTATTTCTGTGTTTGGTTGTTTGCTTGCAGAAATTTCATTACCATCTAGGTAATGTTAGTGCAGTTATCAGTGCAACAGGCACTAGTGATGCTATCTATCTGAATAATGAAATGTCTGTAAGCAAATAACCAAGTTCAGAGAACACCAAGGACTCCCACAACTTTGTGTATATTTGTTGTAGAAGGTATTTCCTTTCAGTGTTGACAGCAAATCATACCCAAACTGCAGACATCAAAGTGGTGAGCACTGAATGCAGTGGAATTGTGTAAACATGGTATGTAAATTGTGACTAGCCATCATCTCAGTTATGCAGCATTTAGTTATTGATAGAGCTACTACTTTTATTATTGTTTCTTGGTAGTTTAATATGCTTAAAGATCATAGGCATTATCTTTAAGTGCTTTATTTTGAAATAGAAGCAGATATACTGCCAAACCACAGTGCAGGTGAGTAGTAGCAATATCATGTACAGTTAGTCCATTAGTATGTTCATGTGTAAGCCAGTTAACACTTTCCATGGCCAAATTTTTTTCACTTCATTTTCTCCACTTTAAGTATTTTTTTCTTCAGAATGTATTGTGATGGTACATTTCCATCAAGCCAACCTATAGTTCTTTAAATGACTCCCTGTTGTATTACAGATGATGTTTTCACTCTTCAGTGCTCTAAATTGAAGCATGTTGCAAGTGAAAGCTGAACTTTAACTCTGAGATGAAAATGATAGGCCATCTTATCACATACATCTTCGCTATATTTCTGATTTCTCTCAAAATCAGATGAGTACATAATAAGTTTTTGTCATGTCACCACTGTGCCTTTTGGGAAATCGCAGCTAACTCCAAAGGGTTAGCTTAGGAGATTCCTCCAGTTTTAATATCATTAGGCTAATAGCTTGTAATTGTTGTAAGAACAGATGGAAATATAGTGGGAGTTTCTTTTTATCTGCATCTATAAAAGGTTAACTAAACCAGCATCATAAATACATAAACTGTATACAGGTAGGTGTCAATACTAATAATGAATCCCATGAAATGCTCATATTATTTGAATTTTCACAACTCAGATTGAGATTTCTATGAAAAATAAGATAATAAGTCCCAGCTCAAAGGAAATAAAAAATTTTAAACATAATTTTTATATGTTTATGAATGAAATATAACAATAAAAAATTAAACATATTTACATCTTAAATATATTTTGACAGCCACAGAGTAGTTATAGAAAACAAAATAAAACCAAAGAAACCTCTAAATATAGTTTCTAAAGATAAGTCTACACTGACAAAAGGAAGATTCTGTTGGAGAAAGCTCAGAAAAGATGAGACTCGTTTTGAAGAACTACAGCAGAATACTGGAGATATGGGCTCATCTTCCAGCATATCCTTTGTTTGCTTGATGTGTTTTTAAAAAATATTTATGAGATCTATAATCCATTAGAAAGCAATAAAAATGCTAAAAACACACAAAAAATGACTGAAAGGTGGTATTAATAACAATGTTGCTCTGACTTCCTGTGTTATATGTTAAAGATGTTTTTCTCCATTTTGCTCAAACAGTGATTAGCCTCTAAAACAGCGGTCCCCAATCTTTCTGGCCCTGTGGATTGGGGCTGTTAATGGAGCTTTGCGCACTCACCCACTGCTTGCGCCCCCCAGTTCCCATGGACCAGGGTTGGGGACAGCTGCTCTAACAGGTCTGGGATAATTCGCTGTGGCCAATTTACCACGTCCAACTTGTTGCGGGACAATTCGCTATGGGACAATTCAAACAATTTAATTGTTTCATTCAGTTACTTTTATTATTGGTGACCATGTTTTCATTGAAATTATTACAGTAGGGTTTTTTTTTCCTATCTTGCCTAAGATAAAGTTCCTGGAAGCTTAAAAGTTTGCAAATATTTTATAAACATTGCTAACTAAATAAAAGCATTGCCTGTGTGGATTTTGGACTAGATTATGGATGTTTTAATAATCCTGATCTACATTACAATTTCATACTAGTTGCTGAAATAATTAGCTTGTCTGCTTTGAATGTTCAAGCTGTTAGGATAGTAAATGTTATAACCATAATCACCAGAATGCATATTGTGCCATTTGGAACTTTTGCTTTGAGAGTGCTATCTCTTGTTTTTCTTTTTGTAGCAGTAATATCCTCTGAGCATTAAGGAATGGAAAACTGTAGAAATTTTTCCTTTGCTGTCTTTTCTAGAATGGCCAAGTGAAGAATCAATATTGGTCATATTATCATTTGTTAGTGAGATTGGCAGCATATAAATTTAATAAATAAAAAAATATGTATGTGGCTGCATGGTGTTTCCATAAGTACTGCAGAGAAGAAGCAGCCCACACTGTTCTGGAAATGTGGGGTATTTTTACTATGAAATGCATTTTTTGAAAACCAAAAATCCTGACTATTGCTTACAGATTCAAAACTAAATAAACCACTACTTCACCATTAATAAGACTACAAGTAGTTTTCATTTAGTGACCACAATTGGGATTGGCAACTCAGATATTAAACAAAGTGATCACAAAGTGAAACTGACACGGTGTACTCATGATCTTATTTCAACTTGGATGGGGGTGGGCGGGTATTTTTTTGTTATTTTTTTGTTATTTTTTTATACTGTGGTTTTATTGTTTGTAAGCTGCTAGAGTTGTTGTGAACAAGTAGGTAGTTATATAAATTTTCTAAATAAATAAATACACTCTCATTTGCTTTATAGACCTAAAACAGTTGTAAATGCAGGGTTTGTCATAAAGGTACTTTTTCATCATCGTTATAACTATAAAAAATTACTAAGCAAAGTAATCAGTAAACAAGGAGTGTCTGTCACATTTTTGTCAGGTGTTTTGTAAAAATATAGATGAAGATTTGTTAAAATAGAAAACCTAGATAATAGATGAACCAGATGATCCAATGATCAAACTAAATATAGGGCCACTTTACCTACCTTTTAATGCTTAGGGTTTTATTTTTATGTCTAGGCCTACAAGATTAAATGGGTCCAGTAACAGGAATGACTCCGGATAAGAAAGCTGAAACACCAGGAGTAGAGAAAGCTGCAGGTCTAAGGCATATCCAAAGAATGGGAAGCTTGCCGGAGGCAGGTGATGCTGCTCGACCAAAAGCCACAGCTGTGGATAGTGAAGTTGCGGATGATGAGCTCACCAACTTGAACTGGCTGCATGAAAACAGTAATCTCCTAACGAACTTTAGCCTGGGAAGTGAAGGTCTTCCAGTTGTTAGTCCTCTGTATGATATTGAGGGGGATAATGTGCCAACATATCCATCCTCCTGCTATTCTAATCCGAAGAAGAAATCTGCCACATCTAAGCCCCCATATTCTTTCAGCCTTCTTATATACATGGCAATTGAACATTCTCCTAATAAAAGCCTGCCAGTGAAGGAAATTTACAGCTGGATTCTGGAACGCTTCCCATACTTTGCTACGGCTCCCACCGGCTGGAAGAACTCCGTCCGGCATAATCTTTCTCTGAATAAGTGTTTCCGAAAGGTGGAGAGAAGCCATGGCAAGGTGAGATTAGAGTTGTTTACATGTGTCTTTTTAATGACTGTAAACCCATTTTCCTTATTGTGGAACCCTTGATTCAAATGTTCAGTAGAACATAAATAAATATGGAATGTTTGGGGTCTTTGTTACCTTATACTAGCTTTACTAAACCAGGTACCTTCCAGATACGTTGGAACTTCAAATTATGTTGATTGGACAGCCTAATTGTTATAGTGTCAATGCATCAGAGAGACCTAGTTGAGGAAACTGCTCCTTGTAAACATAAGGCTGTTACGTTCTGTTTTGACAGCCTGACATCTTTTATTCATCACATACAACCCATGTGGTTCAGAAGTTAGTGTGTTGGTCAGTTCTAAGGTGTAAAAGCTCAGAGGATGAGTATTTATTTACCGATGGTTTTCAAACTGTCCCAATTTTAAAAAATACTGTTTGGTAAAAGAGTAACTTTAGAGCAATTTCTCTCTCTCGGTTCAGTCTATGCGTCATAAGGTGATTATTGGAGAAGGGGAATGGAAGGATGGAATGCTGTGTATTTTCCCTTGAGTTCCTGGTAGAATTCAAATGATAAATATTTGTACCCACAAAAGTGGTGATAACAAATACCATTTGCATGAATTGAACAGCTGGAAATGAGTTTATGCCTTCCAGTTCCATCCTCGGCTTCGCTATCAGTTCCTCTCCCATTTCTTTACCTAGGGAGCTGCCTTTTCCCCAGGCAGCCATTGTTCCACCCAACTCAGCACTGTTAATGCTAAATGTTAGAAATTGTCCAGGATTTGTGGTACAGGTTTTTCCCACTCTGTAAGACCTGAAACTGGTGTGGCAGGGATTACTGGTTCTTAAGCTAGACAGAACTGTTGTGTACGCATTGATCAGGTGCCTCCAAGCCTCAGAATGGCCAGATTTCCACTGATTGAAAATCTCTAAGAAAAAATCTTAAAATTTAAATCCTGGATCATATATTTAGATAGACAACTTGATATCTGCCATTAGCAGATCTTTTCCATATATATAGTTTCTATCTTATTTGTGGCAAGGTAGTAGATTGGACAGTGTTAACATCTATGATGTGATTGGTTGCCAGTTTGCTTCTGAATCTAATTCAAGATACTGGTGGCCAACTTTTAAGTTCTACATGGCTTAGTTCCTGCTATCTATAAGACTATTTTTCCTATCCTTACTCAACTGAACCCCATACAGTAAGCCACCTGTGAAAATATGTCACAAATATTCAGTGTGTTGTGATAAATGTTTTTGACTATGAAAGATTTAGAATAGAAAGACAGAGCCATAATTGGACAGGCTGTTGCATTTATTTATTTATGATGGACATACGTTTTGTACAGTTCAGATTAAAAGGAATAATTTTAAATATACACCATCATTTTGGGTGATTTGTTTTCCTTCTGATGTTAATATCATGAAGAAATATTGAAAGGTTGTCATCAGCGTGAAGGCTGCAAACAACATAAAATCTAATATGCTGCCTATAATTTATAATGTCATAATGTCTTTGTATTGAGGTAATGTGTTGATCGGCATTGCAGGTTCAAATCCAGCCTTAGCAAAGGAAATTCACAGGGTGACTTTGGGTTAGAGGAAGAAGCACCATATACCTTGAGCTCTAAAAGGAAAGGTATATGAATCCATATAGTTTTCTGGGCAACAGTAATTAGTTGTGGAAACTACTTGCATTAGGACCCAGCAAATTTGGGGTGACATTACTGAATATACCTTCCTTTGTACTCAGCAGAATGGGGTTCTGTCTCTTAGAATGAAAATTAAGAACAAGCCTGAATACTTCTGCTGCCCCTCTGCAGATTGGATTTAGTCAAGAGCATTGAACCTAGCATTGGCTGGGTTCACATAACATACTAGATTTGTTCACACAATGGGCTAAACTATTGTGTGGTAATTCAGTTTACTGTTTTGGGAATTCAGTCATTGCCTTAATGCATTGTGGGAGCCAATTCATCATGTTAAGCCCTAATATATTTGGGGGTTATTATCTTTACAGGCATTATGTTTAGAATAGAATAGAATAGACTTCTTTATTAGCCAAGTGTGATTGGACACACAAGGAATTTGTCTTGGTGCATACTCTCTCGGTGTACATAAAAGAAA
>JANHFM010002109.1:94633-110233 GCA_032468115.1 Grayia smithii
CAAGGCACAATACACATGGCAGTCCTTAGGGCAAAGACAAGGTACAAGGCAAAAGGCAGTTCTCAAGGCAAAGCAAAGGGCAAAACGCAGGGCAAGGTACAAGACAAAAGGCAGAAGGCAGTCCTCAAGGAAAGCCTTTGGGGTGGGAGGGGAGGGACTGTAAGCCAAAACAATCAATTGTTCCTAGCAAAGACTAACTCTCCATGGATTCCCCTTAAGTCAGTCCACTTCAGGTGTTCCTTGTGAGGAGAGGAGAGGCAATCTTCTCCTGAGTAGCCTTGTAGCCTCTCTCTATGCTCCGCACTCCGTGCCCTTGGATTGAGTGGGGGAGGCATCAGAGGGGATCTGCTACCTATCAGCACCATTGCCTGTCAGCAGCCGATTCTCCTCTGTCTCTGTAAGGGAAAGCAGCTCTCTGTCCAGTCAACTACCTTTCCCAATGCTGGGGGCCTGGGACAGCATCATCCTCATCCCCTGGTTTCTCCAAACATGCCAAGGGAGACATGCCATCCCTGTCGGATGGTCCCAGTTCCAACTCCTCCTCTTCCTCCTCTTCCAAACTGGGCTCTGATGGGGCCAAGACATACTAATAGTATAGTACTAATTAGTACTATATTAATGACAAGTTTTGTTTTCTTGATGTATTGTAATATTGGGAGTATATTTTTTTGTTTTGTTTATCAGCTTTTTAATAAAATAAAGAATAAAAATGTTGTTTTATTTTTGTCTCCTAGCCAGCAGCAGCTACAGCATCTTCATAGAGACCTGGGTAGCAGATTGGATGAGTCTTTACAAATTATAAGTGAAAAAGTACCTTTCAATGATACAAGTAGGTATTGAATTGAATTGATTGCATTTGCAGTTGAATAAAGGAAAAAACAGTAGAAAATTGAAAAGCTGAGATTGTTTTCTTATTCTGACTGAATATATGTTTAATTACATGAATTTATATTATTTTCATTTTAAAATATAGTTACTGGTACAGGTTGTAAAGATACTATCCACTCTTGGATGATTTATGAACTAACAGAAAGTTTTTAAAAGATGGTAAGAACAAATACATTTGATCTAATACTGTGAATTGATTATTTTGTAGGATCTAGCCAGTATAATGCTCTGAATGTGCCATTACATAATCGACGCAGGCAAGTGAGTAATACAATTAAGTGTGCTTACATTAAGATTACATTCTTTGGCATTTGTGAATCACTGCATATGTGATACTGATTCCTCATTAAGTATGTTTAAATGATTTCAGTTTCTGAGTAATAACTAGTACAGTAGAAATGTTTTTTTTAAAAGAAGAGAGACCGGAAACTGCTTGATTCCTTTTAAATGAGAAATTAAGAGATTGGTTTCGGGAAGCAGGATAGCTGCAGGATAGAAGCACTTAATGCCAGACTTTGTTCCCCCATTTTGAACTGCAGTTTATGGGATTGATCTATTTTCATGAAAAGTTCATGAAAAGTTAGAAAGTTCTTGAGGTGAACTCAATTTCTGGTGATACGTCCATTTGCATTACTTCTGTCTGTTATGTTTTTTCAACTTTCCAGGCTACTCTACATTTCTGGGTTTTTCTTATGGTCTCTTAACAAAGTATTAATCAGGTCCATGGTACTTACATTTTCAAGATCAAGGTTAGCGAGATGCTGTATTTAATTGAAGAATAAATACTGTATCTTGCAGATATGATATTGAGTATAGTGTTGTAAGACAAATCTCAAAACAATTCCAAAGCTCTTATGTCAGCTCCCGTTCCACCTCATTTGGGAACAAACTCCATTCCTTTGCAGTGAAAACATATGTAACACAATATACTCTAACGTGGAAAGTATCTTCAGAAGAGATGCTAGGGAAGGGTGGAAGAGCAAAGTCACTTCTATGATCTTTTTGTTTGTGTGCCTCTTACATGTAACTCCATGTCTAATTTGAAATGCCAATGTGTGCTACTGAGTTTTTGCATATTTGGTCTTTTAAATATCATCTTGGCATTTCTATTTTTCAGTTGGGAGCACTGTTGGATAAAAGCTCTTATAAAGTTGTATGTTGGTTTTCTATACTTTTACAGTTGAAACTTCGTGATCTTGCTGGTCAAACTCTGGCCTTTATCCAGGATTTAGTGACAGCTCTCCTTAATTTCCACACCTACACTGAACAGCGAATTCAGATTTTTCCCATTGATTCTGCCACGGACACTATTTCACCATTAAATCAGAAGGTACGATTATTGGGGGAATTCTATACCATTAAATATAATGAGCGGATAATAACATGCTACTTCTAAGCATTCCATAGCTTGACAAGTACAGTAGAACTGTTAAAATAACTTCTGCATTTGTGAAAACTTCAGTATGCAGAATTGGGTGAGATATATTGTTCTAATCTCTTGTCAGGATAACTTTATTTCTAATTTGGCAATTCCAGCATCTTCAAATAAAAAACAACAACAGTGCATGGTAGGGAAAGTTCTGCTTAAGTTCTCAAAAAGTTGTTCATATATATAGTAGATATCAAGTTACCTATTCAATCCAACCATAACTGAAGCCTTTCTCCTCCCCCCCCCCTTTTGAGTGGGGCAATTGAAGAGAACTTTCTTTTTGGTGGTGATAACACACACGCACACACAACTCGACTTTTGAGATTTTCTCCTAAAAGTGGCTTCTTTGGCAATCACCAGTAATATTTTGGTACAGGATCTTCTGATTTAGGACTTCTTTTTAAAAAAAAATTTTTTCTAAGTTTTCCCTGCACTTGTCGTTTTAAATTTGCATACTCCCTTATTTTTTGTTTTAAATTTACTGTAAGAGGTCCTTGGATGGTTTGTTGGCCTTGTGAATTAAAAATAAATATAACTACGGGAAATATCTGCCCTAAAATAGTCAATTTGGTGGGGCATAACTGAGGATTTAGCATTGCTGATGCAATGCTAAAAGATATTCACTTAAGGATGGGACTGCACAGAAAGTGAATAGAGGTCTAGAAAAGGGCATTTATTAATATTCTAGACTTTTTGTTGCTTTCCTACTGAAACATTTGGAGCTTGGTTCATTTAGAAAAGTATTATTTAAAAGGGAATAAAAGTTTATAAAGAGGAAAAGGGAAGTGCCTCTGAACTCCAGCTAGAAACAATGTTGAAGTTGATGAAACAGTGATCAAACTATGCAAAGCTTTTTTTTTCCGTATCAGGAAAAGTTCCTGTTGTGTGTAGAAGGAGTTGCCTATTTGTAGTTAGGAATTATTGAAGCTGTGTAATTGATGAAAAAAATAAAGTCTGTCCTTCAGTAGTTTGACCAAATTAATCTGTGAAACATTAAACCATTTGGCAACGAGTCTCTGAAATATTTAAAGGACTACAATTATTTTTTTTCAACATAAGTCTTTTCTAAAATAACTCCCTTGTATAAATAACTTCAATTTTTAAATTCCTTCTGAGCAGATTAGCTATTCACATTAATACCTTTAAAAGTTTGTTTTCTTCTCCTTTCTCCCTGTTCCAAATGGCTGTATAAAATCAACTGCAAAATCTTTCTCAGTGAAGTATCTTAACTCTTGAAGGTAAATATAACTAAGGTGTTGCAGTAGTGCCAGCTAATTTATTTCTTTGCATTCAGTTCTCACAGTACCTTCATGAAAATGCATCCTACATTCGCCCACTGGAGGAAGGAATTCTGCATTTATTTGAGAGTATCACAGAAGACACCATCACAGTGCTGGTAATATTGTTATTCTGTTGCTAAACCTCCCTGTTTAAAGCTACTTGGTACTAAATATCTAAAACTTCTTTTTTTTCTTGCAAGGAAACAACTACGGAATTAAAAACTTTTTCTGACTACTTAACATCTTATGTCTGCTTTCTCAGGAAGATTCTTCCTTATCAGTTGAAAAGGTACTATCAGAGTTTTTTCCCCCAAGCAATTTAGATATAGCAGATACATAGAATACAAGACCCTTTTCAGATCTTTTTTCCACCAGTTTGGGGAGAAGGGCAAGAGGAAAACAAGCAAACTTGATTGTGTTCTTCCCCTTTACAGTGAGGTCAATTGTCATAAGGAAGATTAAGTAGGAAATGTGATACTTGAATACCCATCAAAATCTAATGTGTCAGAGCATGTCTCCAATATCAAATTGGATTTTTAAAAAGAAATACAATAGCATTAACTTGTTTTCTCCAGATATAATGGTATCTGTACTGGTTGGGAATTCTGGTAGTCATAGTTCTATTTGGAGACTGTCATGCTGGTGAAGGCTGCAATAATGCACTCTGGCTTTCTCTGGACTGCTGCATTTCAGATCAATGATTTGGATCCGTAGGAGATGACCAGGCTGAGCCTGACGCATCATAAGTCACGGGTCTTGGTGCGCCCGCAAGAGAGCTAAGTCCAGCCCACCTTGAATTCCTTTCTTAATTCCTGCACATTCCCATAATGGTCACTTGGCCAGACTCATATGAACTACCTGAATCTCCAGATTTCCCCGGTGCTTGACAGGATCATGTTAGTTCAGACTCCTTTAATCAGGTATTAATGAGGGACAGCCTGATGTCCAACCATTGTGCAATTGCTATTTAAAAAAAATAAGTGAATTCCATGTTTGGAATTATTAAGAAACAGTTATGTTTAGCAGTTACCTTTGATTACTATTCTTTTGCAATCTGTGGTGAAACTATCCTTTCAGTATTGTGTACAGTTGCTACCACCACATCTTGAAAATAATATTATTGAGCTAAAAATCTGTACAAATGAGGTACCGAAATTATTAGGAGGCTGGAGTACGAAGAAAGACTTTAAAAACTCAGGCTCTTTAGCTTAAATGAAAGTGGGAAAGGGAAGACAAGAAAGATAGAACTATATAAAATCATTCATGGCTTAGACAATGTAGCATTTTTAGTCATTCATTGAACCTAATACAGAAAGATTCAGGGCTCAAGTAGGGAATACGTTTTCACATCACACATAATTAAATCATTTATTTATAATTAATCATGATTAGTCATGGATTTAGTGATAAATTAACTGGAAGAGGAAGGAGTATTAAATATCTTTGCCACCTTGAGTTATTTATGAAGGTAACGGGATTAAAATGATTTTTAAATATCTAATCTAATCTACTCGAAATTGCTGCTTAGACTTCTGATAATGGCAGTCAGTATGGGTGGTTTTGAATGAAAGCTGAAAAAGTTGATGGAGGATTAAGCTTTCAGTGACTACTGATTTTGACGATTGTTTACTCAGGAGTAGCATGCTTAGGTTGGAAAGTGATAGTGGAAAGGACTTATTACTCTTTCAGGCTTTATGCTATCCAAATCTCTGCAATTGTCACTGTGTAATGCAGAATGCAGGACTAGTTTGCTTTTATAGCCTGACCCAGCAGGCTCTTCTTATGTTCTTTTTTTTTCTACTTTTTTTAAAAAAGTATCAAAGCACCATCATAATACTCACTCTCAAAAACATAAATTCATATGTTCCTAGTTTGGAAGAAGAGTGTGAATCTTCTCTTTGCACAGCTGCATTAAGAGCCATGAATATGAACCTGCAAAATGATATGAAGAAGCTGACGGCAATCTTTGAGAAGCTGCATACATACATTAGTCTTCTAGCCTTACCCAGTAAGTGTGGGCTTTGGGCAACAACAATTCAGGATTCAGTGTGATGTATGAAATGTGACTTCTTCAAGAAAGAAGACAGATTCTGAATTTATTCTCTTAATTGACCCAAAGAAGCTGGCCTATACGTTTGTATCTTTCACTGTAATAACTCACATAATAGATGAAGGAAAATAATTGAAATCAATCCCATGAAATTATTTGAATTATTTAAAATAGGATTGATCTAAAACTTCACTAATTTGGGTTCTCACTCATATGAGCGATTCTAATTTTGTTTAAATTGCTAATCTGAATGGTAGTGATTTTATTGCGTGCTGACAATTATTAGAAAATAAAAAAATGCAATTAATTTGAATATTTTATAATGTAATGCCACATTGTATTTTTCAGATGGTTTTTCTGTGCCATCTTAATTCTGCTTAAAAGAAAAAATCTGAACTTGGTACAAATGTAATAAATAAGCAGAAAAAACTTATAATTGGATGCTGCCTTTTGGGCTCATCGATTACACTGTTTAACCAAGTTAGGTCTATGGTTTATTTCAAAAGAGCTGTTTGATTTGTTTACTCAATACTATTATGTGTTTCTCTTCCCATTTCATGCTTTTTTAATATTGTATTTGTCAACAAATTTCAATATACTGCTGTTTATACAATCTAGGCACAAAAGCAGTTCACCTGGTTCGAACGAACTTCAACTCTGTGTTTACATGCATTGCTTCAGCTCTTAATGGATTTCATGAAGTTATGAAAGGTGAGACCATTTGAACTTGCTGTGTAGTTCACCCTGATTCAAGGAAATGAGAAGGTGACGGAAGCAATTACGTTGCGAGGTTTTTTTTTCTGGCAATAAAGCCTGTTTGAAAAATTGATTACTGAGCAGCAACATATGGGAGCTATTGGTCTCCATAATGGTGAGCAGGAAGTAAGATGTATATTCTTGTAAAAACATTCTTGGGTGGAAAAAGGTAAAAGTTAGAAATAGCAAGGAGAAATAGATTTTCAATTTGAATTAGAATGAGAGGTTCAAAGGAAAGGAAACCTCATGTGATGTAATGGTCAAGATTGAGAATTTGAAAATTTCCAGTTCACCTTCAATCATGAGTGTTGACAGGATTTTGGGGGAATACAATGAAGATAAATTTCCTTGTGAATTCTCTTGAGATGGAATATAAATCTTACAGGTAGTGAGTGGTACTGTGACTTATGTCCATAACCAATACATATTAATTTCTTTTGATTTTAGATATTTACAAGCACTTTAGTCAAAAAGTTACTTTGGAACATGAGCTCCCTATAGCCACTCAGAAGCTCATCACCACCAACGATTGTATCTTATCCTCTCTGGTGGCATTAACTAAGGCAACAGGCAAGGTAAAGTTTGTTTTCAACTCAAGCAGTGACTTATCTGGAGAGACAGTAGTGGTGAAAGCTTCTTTAGAAACTGGGAGACCTTGAATTGTAGTCTCACCTTAGGCACAAGAACAGCTGGATCACCATGGGCCAGTCATTTCCTCTGAACTATAAAAAGCAGGCAATGGCAACCCACTTCCAAAATCTTGCCAAGAAAACTGCAGTAACTTTTTCAGGCAATCATCAGGAGTCGACACTAACTTTTTTTTAAAAAAATTCCATTTATACCCTGCCCTTCTCCGGAGACTCAGGGCAGCTTACAACTTTGAGCACAACTTAATGTGCTCAGGAAATCCCTTCATTCCTTATATATGCCTGCTTATTAGGGCTTTTGCCCCCCCAAGCGGCATTATTACAAAGTCAGCTTATTGTCTCCAACAATCTGGGTCCTCAGTTTACCTACCCCGAAAGGATGGAAGGCTGAGTAAACCATGAGCCTTGGTGACATTTGAACCAACACTAATTTCTGGCATCTGGAACTAAACTGAACAGTTAGTTCAGAGCATTAATTAGGTGAGCCACCAAGGTCTCCTTGAAGGCATCAAGAAAAAAAAACAAGTTAAAAAAGTAGTTTATCAGTCGTCTTGGAGATATATTTAGAAAACAATATCATACTGTGACTAGGGCTATTTTTTTTTTTGAGAAATACTATTCATGTGGTAAATTCCTTAAAAAAAAAGCCAGGTAGAATAGAAGTTCAATATATCTAGACTGTAACTTCTACACATTTACATGCATGCCTTCAGCCCTTACTTTTGTTATTACCAGTTTCAGTTTTTTATTAAATGGGATGCTGGTGTTGTAAAATGTCAACCCCTAACATATTTCACTGAAAGTTCAAGGCCCTATGGAGTTTAAAAATAAAAAATGGAGGTAGGTAACCCAGTGCTGTTTTTTGTGTCCATACAAGCGTTATCTTAATGGCCCTCAATGGCCATCTCACTATTGGACTTCTGGGATTTGGGTGTTTTGTGACTGGCCACCATCATCTTTTTTGAATTGACAATCTATCAAATGATTATTTATTTCACTTACATTAAACTGTGGTTTAATTATGTATCCAAAGCAGACCAGTATATCATGTCTCTTGTTTTTGTATATCTAGATTGCTTCATTCTTCTGCAATAATTTAGATAGTTTCACTCTGTCACTGAGTTATGGACCTAAAGGAGGAATGGCATTTATCAACCCCCTCTCAGCTGAGTGCATGCTTCAGTATAAGAAGAAAGCAGCTGCCTACATAAAACTTCTGAAGAAGGTTTGTGCTTGTTCACATACAATAGATACACCAACAGCAACTTGGATTCCTTGGGTGGGCTCAAAAAGTCCTTTCATGTGGGACTGAAATATTTTCCTCTTATGAAGAGGTTCTTTGTTAGAGATGGAACCATTTTTGTTACTCAGTGGTATATTAGCTAGTTTGAAGCTGTTTCAGATATTGCAGAGGCTGAAAATTGATGGATGAGCGTGAGAGTTGTAATAGGCTTCCTGCTGTTAGCCTGTGAGGGAAACTGAAAGTAATTCCAAGAAGTAGGAAACCGAGGGACAGAAATTATGGCTGTTTGGGGGGAAATATATTTGGGATGTCCATATGGGCTGAGGGGGATTTGAGACAAATTATTTGAGGATTTAAATTAAGTAGAACCATGGAGAGTTAATGAGGCACTTGGCATAAGCCTTGCATGTTTAATTGTCAGCAGAAGGAGCAAAGTCTTGGTGATGAAATGTCTATCTTAGCACTAAGGCCCATGAGTATCTTCTTATACCTGATGTTTATGTCCATTGTTTAATTGCTGTAGCCAACAATCTTAAGAATATTTTTTTCATTTACTGTGACATGATTTCTCTAAACCTTGTGCCAAACCTCAGGAAGGAGCAGAAAGCATCAAGGCACTGTGCTGTGTCCTGAATATTTCTATGGCTTACTACTACAGGGATATGTAACTCATCCAAATTTTTGAAGCTTGGTATAAAGTGGCAAAATCTCTTCCCCTCCCTCTTAGGTAGTATGCAGAGTTGGTGCTAACCACAAATCTACAGTCTACTAATTTCTCCTTAGCTCTGTGGAACCCTTCTTAACATCTATACAACATTAGTATGAATGGTTCAAAATAATGAGAAAATTCTCAGAAGCTTTTTCCTGTTTGTAGATAGCTAGAATTATAGCTGTGTTCATTTATATTAGCCCCATGAACAGGTTTCCCCTGCACAGTGTGAATTTGTTTACCTTTCTTCCACATATTATATCTGCTTGTATATTTTCAAGTTCTGGAATATCCCTCAAGCTTTTATAGTTGTACAGTAGAGTGTAAAAAAGTTGAAAAGACTATCTTCCAAGTGATAGATGAGTACCTATACAAAAACTGTAACTTCAGGATTATGCTTGAATTTATAATGGGTAAATTTATGTCTATTATTAGAATATAATGTGCTGGATACTGAAACATTTTTTTAATTTAAAAAGCTTTTTTTTTAAATGTCTTTGGTCATAGTATACTACTTCAGCTGAAAGGATTCTCAGCTGCTTAAATAGGACCATTTAAAACAAGACTGTCTCAACCCATGGGTTTACAATATGAAGATCATGATAAAAAGGATAAGGAAAACAAAAATAACATAACACAGGGGAGATTGATGGGAAGAAAAATTTTCACACATGCAAAATATAAAAGCACCAGGAAGGATTCAGAGCTCTAATCATGTATCTTCCCAGCCTGCTAGTTTTAATTAGTTATAGTGCATTCACGGAGAAGATAAAATGGGTTGATTAAAAATATTTCTACTTGAATTTACATTTGTTTTTGTCTTGTGAAGTGCTACAAGGGACATGAAGGCTCAGTTGCTATAAATACACTCATTTGTGATTGTTAGTACCAAGAAGCTGAAAAAAACCCTATTTCTCATCTGTGACTTTTATTACTTTGGCCAGCTGTCATTGTATTGTTTCTTCATACAGCCATAATCTCCTCCCTGTTCCCAACATTTCCTGCAGTCTTTGCCATCTTTGTACCGCGTGAAGTTTAATACCATTTTTTTCAGCATAAAATTTGTCCAGAATAACACCCATGATTTAATTCATTGTGTTGAGGTGCGATTTATATAGAGGAGAAGCAAACCTTTGCCATTTTTGCCAAATCCTACTCTGGGATGCTAAGAATAATGACACAGACCTCTTCCCTAGAGGATAGAAAAGCATCTGGAAAGTCTTTATTTATTAACAAGGGGAAAGGATGATGAAAAACACAAAATATCTTCATTTAGCCTGGCTCATTAAAATGTATTGTTTTTAGTTCCAGACTTGTCCTGATTCAGTGCCTTACGAAGAGGCTTTGGCCAATCGCAGGATCCTTCTGAGTTCCACTGAGAGCAGAGAAGGCCTCGCACAGCAGGTACTCATGGTTTGATACGCAGCCCCTTCAAAATACAGTATATGCACCATATTTGGGGGTTGCACTGGGGAGACATCTTCATTTATCACATGTGCTATTAGATATCTAAATGCAGACATCCATAATAAAGGAAGAGTGAAACTTGATTTTTGAACTTTCCTGTAGTATAAATTCAATCCAAATACAGAATAGCAAACAAGTTCTTTTATAACCTTTTCCTCCCCAAACTAGTTTTCTCTGCAAAAGCCCAGTAACACTGTTTTATAATACTTAGACCTACACTTTGCTTATCTGCTATTGTACATTACCCAATCTGTATAAAATGTAAGAGAGAGAGAGAGACTTCAAGAAAGGCCTTAAAAACGTAGCTTTGCCATTGAAGCTGATATAAACCATCAGAATCGCCCAAACCACAAGATGGGCAGTAAATAAATTGGATAGATGGATAAATGGATGGATAGATTAGATAGACAGACAGACAGACAAACAGATAGATATTAGATATGAATATAGACTAATTCTCATTCTCTGCCATTCCCCTATACCCAGAGCTCGGCAAATGGAAATATGGTACTTCAATGAAAAAAAAACAGATTTTACTGTTTGTATTTGATTTATCTAATATCTTCTTTGGGGTATTTGGGTAACTGAAGTCAGGCTGTAGTATGAATGGGTACTACCGTGTTTTCCCGAAAGTAAGACCTCCCTGGATAATAAACCCTCCACCCAAAATAAGCCATCTCCAAAATATTTAAGCGCATGCGCAGCCGGTCCCCACCATTTCCTCTGGTTAGGGTTAGGGAGACAGAGCTGGAAATCAGGTGAGACAGCAAGAGGAGCCCCGTCTTGCTCCATGCGCCCCAAAATAAGACCTCTCCGAAAATAAGGCCAGGCACTTATTTCGGGGTGCAAAAAAAATATAAGACAGAGTCTTATTTTTGGGGAAACACAGTAAGTAGCACTATTATGTATACGATGTACAGCCCGCCTGTTAAATTTGTTTCAAAGTAAAAAGTGTTGAGTTCACTTGTAAACAGCAGTTAAAAGTCTTAAGATTATTTATGAAATCCTGCTCTAGTTTTCAAGTATTATTCAGTTTGTGGTAATCAGAAGGATTGACTTTAAAAAGGAAATTAGTAAACAGATGGGAATGTACAGTCCAAAATGTACTTCTTGTTGGTGCTTTTGGAGAATAACTTCACACTCTCTTTTTCCCAGCTCCAAAACATTATCTAGAGCAGAGGTCTTCAAACCTGGCAGCTTTAAGACTTGTGGACTTCAACTCCCAGAATTCTCCAGCCAGCATAATTCTGGGAGTTGAAGTCCATAAGTCTTAAAGCTGCCAAGTTTGAAGACTTCTGGTCTAGTGCTTAAGGCTAGAATTCAAGAGACTGCGTTCTAGCCCATCTTGGGCATGAAAATCAATTGGGCAACTTTCAATTAATCACTAGAAGACTGCATAGCTGGCTGGAGAATTCTGGGAGTTGAAGTCCACAAGTCTTAAAGCTGCCAAGTTTGAAGACCTCTGGAATAGACAAATGCCTGGTGGGTTTTTTCCCCTCCCCTTCGACAACAGATAGCTTTGAACATGGACATGTGGTCCTGGGGCTTCTACTCAGATGGCTGTGACCTTAAAATAAGTTGGCATTTACTGCAGGACAATTTCTGGCTCTCCGAGGCAGATTGTTCAGTGGGGAAAAAAACACACACACTAAAAGACAGAAGTTTTATAAGATGATCATAAATAGCTACAGACTGAGGAAGTGCTGGTGGGCATCAGCAGACTTAACGGTCAGTTTGCAAAATTCAGAATTTCAGCATGTCACACAGCCCAGTACCTTTTCAAAATGAAGATGAGGGTTTCATAACAGATTCTTGAAAGCCTGTCAGAATTTCTTCTGGCCCTGCTTTATAGAAAACAGGATCAAAGTAGGATTATTTTGAGTCTCTTTCTCACATATTCTGTTTTCCCAGAACTGAATTGCTGCTTCTCCTCCTTAATAGTCTATCCATTTCTACCCCATTTATGCATTCATTTTTTGGCAGGGAATCTGTCTGTCTGTCTCTGCATCGGAATAGGATTATAGACAGGGGTGGGGCTGCTGGGGGTTTGCAGGGGTTCGGGAGAACCTCTAGCTAAGATTCTGTGCAGTTTGGAGAACCCCCAAATCCCACTCCTGGCTGGCCCCACTCACTTCGCCCCCACCCCTCCCAGGAGTCCCCATGCGGCACGTTTTGGATGCAGGTAAGTGCATGTGCGCGGAGGCTTGGGGAGGGTGAAAAATGGGCCTACTGGAGGTTTGGGAAGGCCAGAAACAGGCCCCCGGAGCCTGGGGAGCCCATTTTTGCCCTCTCGGAAGCTTGAGGAAAGCCTCCAGAGCCCGGGGAGGGTAAAACGCCCCCCCCATGGTCCAGGAGGCCGACTAGGCCATGCTCACCCAGAAACTGGGCAGAGAACACCTTGCTAAATTTTTTTGAAGCCCACCCCTGTATTTATTAGATTTATTTACTGCCCTCTTGCCTCAGTAGGACACTGTATCCTCAATAAAGATATGTTTGGAAAGAAAACAGCCTCAAAGAGGAGGAAAGGAGACCGTGTTATAATTGTTTTGTTATTTCAGTCCACGGAGCCTGATAACTAATTGGCTGCTGAGCAGCCACTCTCCTGCTTTAGTTGGGAAAATGATGAAATTGGCAAATAGCAACAAAACATCTTTCTCAGAAAAACACATTTCAAAGCACTGTTAAAGTCTATTTGCACAACATGTCCCCTCCTCTTTTTAAAATAAACAGTGGAGGTCTGGTCTCCGCTCACCTGCCTTTTTGGAAACCTGGAGTTAACTTGGTGTCAGAAACCAAGGGGATGACAGATATGAAAGAAACTTAGGAAACAAATAGGCAATAAAGGAGGACAATACCTCAAGCACAAGTTTGAGCATAGTGGTCAAATAGTGGTCACCAGACTTTCCCAAGACATGCTGAATTGTAGCAGATTTTACACCCTTTGAGGCTGTCATAGGTGGTGTTGGGTTAAGGAGGAAAATATTAGTTTTATGTTGATACATCTAATGACGATTTAAAAATGTTTCACTTGGGTGCTGGAGATGAGGTAATAACAATCTTGCAAAGCCAAAGAGGGAGAATTAGTGTTGAGAGTACATGCTTGTGCTATTATTAAATAAAAGCAGAGATAGCCTATCTAGGGAAAACAGTTTTCTCTGTTCCTAGGAGCTACCTGTAAAATTTAGATCTTCTTGAGTTCTAAATCTTAAAAGATTTCTACAGGTAGAAAAAGCTTCCTGCTGCAATCAGTTGGCTTGTGGAGGGTGAGGAAACTACTGTAGTTATGAGGTTATGTTCTCTTCATGTATAAATACTATATACTTTTCAAAATATGATATATTTTTTTTAAAAAAACTGTGATAGCTGTGTTTGGAATTGTTACACCGAATTGTCATTTTTTCTGAACTGTGTTTATTAATTTCTCTGAAGACTTTTAAAGCTTTGAAGACAAAAGAAGCTATTAAACTGATTGTAACAGAAATTCCTAGCTGTCAAAAATTATTCTGTAACAAATTTGGCTGTATTTAAATGCTAAAAGTCTATTTTCGTGCTTTGATACAGTCAATAACGTGTGATAAACTACATCAAAAAGTAACTATGAATTGATGAGAAAAGGAGATTGAGCTATTTATATTGACAGTTTTTGATACTTGAAAGAAGAGACAAGTTCTAGAAGAGATTTATAAATGTGGCTTTGAACAAACTGGAAGCCTCTGGGTCTGCACCTGGAAAGAATTTTACTAACTTTCCAGCGTTCCTACCAGAAAATATCACGTAAGTGAGAGAATAGAAGACACAGAAGTTAATTATAAGTAGTCTTCATTTTGGACAAAATGTAGTGCTTATGAAGGAAAAAGGGTATTTTGGCAATATTTCCCACATACAGAATATTCTTCACAAGAAAATGTTATAATCCCTTAATCACTATGATGTTATGGAGTAGATTTCATGCGATACATGAAAATGTGCATTATTCTCTTTAGGATCAAAGCTCTGACAATGCTTACCCTTGTGCTTAAAATGTGAATAACTGATCTAATGTTAAAAGTATATGTGGCTGAAGCTAATTAAAGTTACTATTTGTTCTTGGTGATTTTGCCTGCTTTTCTTAATGCAGCATTTTTGTAGTTCTGATAACTACCCTGATATCTTTTTGAGAGGCTATGGAATCTATGCCTACTAGTGACCTCTTTTACTTATCACTTTTCTTGTATAGAGGGAGATTAATAGAATTAATTCACTTTTGGGGAGTGATAAAGAATTATTCATGGCAGTGAACAAGGGAGCCCACCAAACAGGATTTATTTTTAGTAATTTGTGACAATTATATCTTTGCAATTTTTCATCTTCAACAGTCATTTAAGTCAACGTCTCAGGTTAATAATTTTGTTACAACTAATTGCTGCAACGCAGGTTAGAGGCAATAGTAATGGGATCTATTTCCATCCCCATCCTCAGAGGCGTCATATCTAAATGATATCATTGGGATTCTTTCTAAGTCAGAATGTCACCCTCCCATTGATTCTGATCTAGCATGTTGTGGTTTCTCACTTCTGGCAATGTTGTCACTCAATCTAGAGAAAGCCTTAGTCAAACTTAAACAGAGGATTTGGTATGTCGATCTACAAAATAACAGGGCCAAATCAGTCATCATGTTATGGTGTAATTGCAGGTTATGAGTGGATGATGCCTTTTCCTCTCGATAACATAATATAACATTCTGCATGCTAGGATTTTTTTTTTACCTTGACTCAAATTAGTGTAGTATTACCTATTACAGTGAGCATAGACAATTTAATTAATTAAATGTATATGCTGTCTATATCTGTGATAAGGCGACACTGGTTGGCTTACAAACAGTTTGTAGCAGTCTTCCATACAGACAATATCCTGTATATGTTTGCTTATACAATGTTACATATGTTACATTGCCCATTTGTATCACCTATGACAACTGACACACATAAATCCAGTTGTCAGAAACCTTCTGTAAGACCTAACTTGGGGAGTTAACTATAAATTTGCCAAGTTCTAAGCAATATTTATCCTATCCTCTTCTCTCCCTCAGGCTTTCTAGCCCCTTCTCTCCATGAGGCTTGCCCCACAGAAGCCTGTCCTATGCTATCCCATT
>JANHFM010002110.1:0-11676 GCA_032468115.1 Grayia smithii
ATGCACCAAGACAAATTCCTTGTGTGTCCAATCACACTTGGCCAATAAAGAATTCTATTCTATTCTATTCTATTTTTTTTATTTGTGTTGATGCTTAAGAATGAAACCAAAAGTAATAGCAGTTCTTCCATTCTTTCCTTCTAAGTCAGCCCTGTCAGCCTATTTAGACAGATCAGACCAAGAAAGCAACTGCACAGGAAAGTTAAAACTACTGCTTTTGAGACTGAATATAGTAATCAAATTTTGAAATTTTGATTGCATGGTGCTTCCACTACTCATAGTTCAGTCAATTAGGGAGTTATCTATCCAAACCACTTCCAGATATTATTTGGACACTCCAGAATTTTAAAGGGATGTTTTATCCCTTGCCCTCCTGGCAACAGAGGCATATCACGGTAATGATTTAAGATAATTTTCCTTACTCTTTAAGGCTCTCAGTAGATTATGTCTGAAAAAAAGTGATCCTCAGTTGAAAATAATGAAATGAAAATAATGTCTTTTCCTCTGTCCTATAAGCTAAAGGTACAATTAGTATACTTATTTCTAATAAGGCTGCTTGACATCACTTACTAAAGAATTGATGTCTAATTGAAATAATGTAGAAGTAAATATAGAAGTAAATATAGAAGTTCCTAATACTGCCTTACAGTAAAAGTGAAATTTATTGCAGTATTTGATTAGACCCCAAATAAATAAATAAAAACCCAGTGGATATTTCTTTTTCAAAACTAAAATATTCAGGGAATAAATTGAGAACAAAGGATAATTTAGTGCATATACAAGATTTTATAAAAGTGACTAACACTTATATTAATAATTTGACTCAGCTTTTGGGAAATGTCTCCGGGTGTCAAAAAGAACTAAAAGAAATGCTGACAATTAAATCCCAAATTAAGCACATGCTCAAGATGGTAGATATCTATAGTCATCAGGCCCAGTATTATAATAATAAAAGGTTAGTTACCATCTATATTGTAGGAGAAAAGTTTAAGTGATAACTCTGTTATTCCACATGTAGATATGCTTCAGGTAGGATGTCAGACATTCATTTTAACTAAGAGTAGTGAATTAAATTGAATCTGGGTGCTGGACCCAGACTTCTGTTCATCTCTTCAGAAGAAAGTGAGAGATTTGTCTCTTTTGTACACAGTAGTTGCCCATCATTTTTCCCCTGAACAAGGAAGATGCAAGGTGACAGAATGGGCACAAGCTGCATTTTCTGCATGTGGGAATTGGTTCCCACACAAGGCAGTAAAAGAAAAAACCCACAACAACAGATTTAATGGTTACAAAGGCAAAAGAGAGTCTCACCCATCCAAAAGAGGGGGCAAATAATTTTACAAAGGGCTGGAAGGAAGAATAACTATAAAAGAGTTTTTAACATTATTTATGCTTAAAAAGAGAAAGCTTGTTAAATCCCAGAAGTTGTTGAAATTCTTTGACTATGAATCCCCTACTATTATCAATAAATATTACTTATCTTTAATTCCTGGATTGCTTATGAGCTTGTCTAAATAGTTCGCGTCTCCTTGTAGGATAAACCTGACTGCAGCTCATATTTGCTCACTACATTTTATCCCAAGACAGGTAGGTACACAATAGCAACAAATCACAGCTTTCGAAGCATTTAACCTCTTATTTAGCACTTGGCTTTACTTGGCAGAAGATTCAGACACAATTCAGCTAGATTAGAATCCAGTTTGGATCCTTCAACAGGTGCATTCACACACAAACACACAGAGATAGATATATTAGTCTAGTCTAATGTGAGGTTGTGAGGTTCTACATCACTTTTATCAGTTCATACAGAAAAGAGCAATACCTTCCCAAAATTTGAAAATAAATCACATGACAAATGGAAGGGCAGTTAGGACCAAATCTCAAGACCAAAATCTCATTATCCAGAGTACCCAGCAGTGACCATCCAGAGAATGACAGGGAATGGAACAGAAACCAGGAAGCCTAGTAAATAGCATTTTAGATAAACAAGTTTATAATGATAAATAATATAAGACAATGTGATGTATGTGCAAAATACACTGTCTATTCTTTTTATTTAAAAAGCAGTCCCACTAAATCGAGATAGTTTCAAGTTCTGCCATTAGTGTTAATATGCAGGTAAGGGTAGAAGTAGGCAAAAACAAAAAAGATGTTTTGGCCCTAAAATGAATATGGTCAAGAGAGATTAACCTAAATAAATTTTAGTTTAGGTAAAATATTAGTAAAGTATTATCAGCAAATAGGCTAGCCATTCTTTTCCAATGTTGTTTTTGTTGTTGTTTTGTGCTTCTTAAAATAATGTCCTCATCTCAGACTTGACATCTCTGCAATTTTGAACAGATTTGGAAAAATCACCAATATTTTGACAGAGTTTCTTGGCAATGGAATGTTCTTAAAACTCATTTGTCATAACTAGCCAAAGCAATGGAATGGATGGATACATTATTGTGACACTGCCAGTTTTTACTAATTTTCATAATCTTTGGTGATTTCAGGTAGTAGCAATCTTCTTTCTAGTAATAGCAGCTTTTGGTGAAGATAGTGTTTTCATTCAATTAAGAAAGTTTGTAATCCCAATCTCTTCAGTAATAAAACAGATCCATTGACAATACAGTTTTGAAGTAAACTACAGTTTGTCATTTGACTAGTTAGTCAAAGGTACCATAGAATTAATCTTCTCAATTTCTTTCAAATATTTTGACCATTTTTATAGTAAATAATAATTTAGTTGATTATTACTCAAAGTTATTTTGAGAAGGAAGAACAAGTTTTTCTGATTATTTCACTATGCCCAGATTGCAATGATCCAAATTCACCACTTAAATTAATTGTTTTTTTCCCTCTAATATGGTGATTTATATGCATCTTACACTATTGGCTTTTCATTTTTGGTTATAGCCCTTGATCCTGCTTCACTACTTTATCTGTGGATTCATAATCCCAGCATTCTCCTACTTGAAATATCTTTGAATTTATCTGCCTTGCTCCAGACATGGACTGGTCCTCTATACTAGACTTAGAACTGAATGTTCATGTAGCAATTAAAAATGTACTAGTAAAATTAAACTGAAATATTCAAATAAAACTAAATTTAGTGCTTTCAGTTCTTCATCTCCATATATTACATAAGGAAATCTTAATTGCTCTTTTCCTAGTTTTTTACATCCATTTCAAATACATCTTATGGGAAAATTTCCATTGTTTGTCATTTGTTAACAATTCAAATGTTTGTGTAAAATAGCTCAAACTTCTACTTAATTCATACAATAACAATAACTGTTAATAATACATTATCTTACATTAAATATATTAATATACCTGATTTTTGTGCTGGAATTTCTCAGACTAATTTACAGTTTTATAAATCATAGTTATAAAATATGTTATAATAATATATCAAAATATTATAAAACAATAGTTAATAAAAATTTAATTCCTGTTTCCTGCAATGTAAACTCAAAACTCTGCAAATTAAGACACTGTGAATTAAGGAAAATATGAATTACAAGGGATCTTGGAGATCATCTAGTCCAATCTGTTGCCCACTTCATGAATTAGCATTGCAGCTTGCTCAAAAGATAATTATGTAGTGTCTATTTGAAATCTTCATCAAAGAGTTCACCATACTAGTCCTGTTCCATTGTTTACATTTTTTATGATGTCCAACTGAAATCTATTTCAATGTAATTTAAACATATTTATCGTCAATCTTCTGTAACAACTCTGAACCACTCTGATTTGTTAAATCAGGTTGTGCCAGACAAAACTTACTGATTTAGTCAATAAAAGTCGTAACTTAGTAGACAAGAATGCAATGTTCACCTGCATCAGTACAGTTATAGTATCACGAACATTGATAATATTGTGGTATGCTGCATTGGTCAGACCACACCTTTATCCAGTTTGTTTGGCAGAATACAAAAAGATAACTAAAGAAATGGAAAGAGTCAGAGAAGAGCAACAAGGGTATTAAGGAACTTAGGGGCTAAATTCTATAAGGAGCAGTTAAAGGAATGAGCTATGTTTACCCTTAAGAGATAGATGTTCTTCCAATAATACCTGAAGAACATTACAGACAGAGAATATGAGTTTATTCTCAATAGCAGCCAAGGGTAAAGCAAAAACCAATGGACGAAAGATTTATAGAGAAAGATTCAAACTTGTAAATAATAGCAATAGCATTCAGACTTATATACCCCTTTATAGTGCTTTAAAGTCCTCTCTAAGCAATTTACAGAGTCAGCATATTCCCCCCAATAAATATGCAAGAATTTTCTTTCTGTGAGAAGTATTAAGCAGTGGAAAAGCTCCATTCTAGAAGTTATAGGTGCACTATCCCTGGAGATTTTCAGGAAAAGATTGGACCCCTGCCTGAACGGGGTAGTGGACTAGAAGATCTCTAAGGTCCTTCTAACCCTATGATTCTTATGGATTTGCTTATGGATTTTACAAATATCAGGCAAAAGGTGCCAGATTAACAGAAAGATTTCTCAAAAGGCCAAAGGACATGAAATCAAATAACTAGCATAAGATGAGTAATGGACATAGCAAGAGAATATAAGAAAGACGTTGCTATATGGACAGCAGCAATATCTTGATCGTTTAGATCATGCCAATATATAAAATGTATTAAGACTAAATAGTATGTCAGAATGCTTAATTATTTCCCTGTGGAACCTTTGTAGTGAAGAATTGAGAAACATGGTTATTCAGGATAAGAAAGGTAATAAAGCAAAGATAGAAAGCAAAAAAAATTTGAGTTAACATTAAATATTAAGTACATAGGAAAAAATGATAATTAGTACATTGTGACCTTAGAGTTGACAACAAAGTAGTGAAAATAGAGCATAGTATTATTTTCTTGGAAATAAGAATAGATAAAGATATAAACTGCTGAAGAATTAAGAAGGAGATTAATCCTAGGGAGGAAGAAAATGAAAATCGTAGATAAGATTATGAAGGGTAAGAATATTTCTATGGCAACAAAAATCAGAATAGTTAACACAGTAGCTTTCCCAGTGGTAATGTAAATTTTTGAAAGCTGGACACAGAGAATGAGAAAATAAAGCTCCTTTGAACTTCGAATCTGGAGATGGTTATTTGAAATACCATGAACTACAAGATCCAATCAATCAGTCCTGGGCAACAACAACAGGGAAAGGATGGACTGCTCCTTTGAGACGATGATTGGAAAGCAAAAAGTCCTTTTCTTCAGGCATGTGATTATATATTTTCACATTCCATAGGGTGTGTGTGTGTGTGTGTGTGTGTGTGTGTATTGTCTGTTTAAGGAAAGTTTAAGATAAGCAGAAGAGAAAAAAGATAAGGTGGACTGATGGTATCAAAAATATTACAGGACTTCCCTTTAACAAACTACAGTTTACTAAAAAGATAAGTTGATAAGATCCATGTATTCACCAGAATTTGATCTGACAGCATCTAACTCTGCAGAGATGTGTACCAAGGAACATCCTGAAACTGCTCAGAGGGTGAATAGTACTGGCATCTTTAAAAATGGTACATTCTTTCTATCCTGGGGTGTTGAATTATGAGAATTCTTAGGTTGCTAATATTACAATATTACTTAACCAGTTCCCAGAATTCACAGAAGAGAATTTTGTGAGCTAGAGTCTCAATCCACTACATTTTTCAATTTATATTAAAAGTAGTTTTCTGTTGAGGATGCAATAGAACTTAAAGAACATGCTAATAAAAGAACTAAAAGGTCATTGGCTCTGTTCAGAATTTAGAAGATACATATAAATCAAGATTATAATTGATTTGAACTCTCAAGTGCTGGCCAGGATTAACACTATTAAAGATGCTGTTTCTGTCAAGGCTTTTGAAAGTTAAAATACACAATAAAAAGTTCTACAGGTTTCTGAGCCAGATAACATAGTACTTCAAAATCAATTTTATACATAGAGAAGCAGTAATTTTCTTGGAGTTTTTTGAATAAATACCTCGGGTCCTTGCCTGATCTGTAGAAATCAAACGTACGTACACACACAGACACAGACACACACACACACACACACACACACACCATATTAGATGCACACAGATACCTGTGACAAAAGATGAGAAGATGATACTAAGGTTTAGTATGAAAGCGCATACTGTGTTTCTAAATTTCGATAAAACAGAATGTTCAAAAACAGGAAGAAAGTATTTTTTATAGACTTTTGGTAGTTGCTGCTAGGAAACTTCCCTACTTTTATCAAACCATAGCAGCATAATATCCTATTTGAATGGTTTACTTGCAGTTATTAGAGACATAATAAATATAATAATTAACAAATAATAAAGAGACAGAAGCTAGATGTTTGTATTAATAAACAGTATGATAGAAATACTGATCCTTCTTTTATTTAATATTACACTTTTTCTGAGTGGAGACACAATCTATTAAGAATAGAATAGAATAGAATTCTTTATTGGCCAAGTGTGATTGAACACACAAGGAATTTGTCTTGGTGCATACTCTCTCGGTGTACATAAAAGAAAAGAAGTATGACATAGTTCACAAAATATAGAAGCAACATTTTCCCCAAACATTAAGTAAAAGGAACTAACTTGTCTTTCAACTTGCTGTTAATTTGGAGATGGTATAAAATATCTTATGAGCTTAACTTTGTTACTTTTGATCTGTTTTCTTTTTATTGTACCCATAAATTATTACTAAATATATATATACTCCTTCAACTAAATTTGAAACTAACATCTAGATTCTGGGAGTTAAAATTGGGAGGCATGTTGCTCTTCTTATTAGGGATAATATCACAACTAATAGTAATTTAATTTTATTCTTTGTGAATGTGTCTCTGTAAAACTGTATAAATGGACAAGAAGCATTTCAAATGTGGTGGCACTGTAAATTTGTTTAAAGAATTGTTGTTTTGAAAATTTTTAATAGCTTTCCTAACTATCTTCACCATGGAATTATCTTTTTCATAGGAGCTACCTACATTATGGTTCAACATATTATTAAACTACGAATCATTCCAAAAACTCAGGATGACTCTAGTTCATCAGCAATGAAGACAAGTGTTTTGATTTTTCTCCCACTTCCCTCAGTCAGTTAGACCAGATGAGGAATAATTTCAGAGGGGAAAAAAGTCACGATGAAGATAGAATAAAAATTATCAGTAAACTGTAATAATACTGCAATGGGTATTAACTAAGTGCAGATTTATTACAGTTTATTTGTGTAGGACAGTGAAACAAAATAAATTTAGAAAACTTCCAGCATGTAATATATACTGTGGTCTCAGGGCTAATGCACCTTATGCTTATGTGCATGGTAAGTAATATGATATGACAGACCATATCATAGAAGTGGGTCTGATTAATGAGCAGCTCAGCAAAGGAGGCCAATAAGCAAAGAAGGGTCACCATCCAATTTATGGAAAGGGGAAATAGAAGTATCAAAGTATTAGTATGAGGAGTTATGCAGAAAGGCCATTAATCAGCCTTGCCTCTATAAGAGGCCAAAAATGTTTTTGCTGGCTTTATTCCTTTGCAAGCCCACCCCATGTGTAAACCAAAGTAAACAATTGAAACTGCCTCTTCGAGGGCCTCAATGTTATATAAGAAAATGAAGGACCTTCCTTAAGTGGGGGGGGGGGGGAAACCTAACACTAAAATAAAGACATATGTGAAAATGTGTTGTGTTTGTTTGTTTTTAAATTCCTTCCTGAAAAAAAACAAATGCTTTTTAATCCTTCTTAGCAAAATAGGTTGAATTTCATCAACCGTATATGTCCTTCCTTATGTGCAAGAAGATGAGTTCTTTTGTCTGAAATGGTATAGGAAAGAGGTCTCCAGCCTTGGCAACTTTAAGCCTGACCAACTTAAACTCGCAGAATTCCCCAGCTTGAAGTCCGCCAGGCTTAAAGTAGCCAAGGTTGGAGACCCCTTGTGTAGGATATACTGCCTAAGCAGGGGGTTGGACTAGAAGACCTCCAAGGTACCTTCCAACTCGGTTATTCTATTATTTTATTATTATTTTATTTGTCTGATTTGGTAGGCCTATGTCCTGTTCTCCTCCAAGAGCTGGAATGGCAGGTTAGCTTTTGCTGCCAGAAGGGAAAGAAGAAGAAGAAAAACCAAAGGATGTATCATTTGTGATGCCTTCAATTTACATTTTTAGTTGGTGTATGTATTTTCATGTCAGTGGGAGTCCTGAACTATTGAGTTTTTTTTCTGATAGTATTGTGCATTATTATATATTAATGCTGTAAGTGATTGGGCACTGCCCTGTTAAAGACACTTGAAACAAATTAATGATATTCATAGAAAATACATCTATCTATAGCCACTATAGTTCTACTGTATGAATGACAGCATCCCTAAGTACCAAAAAATTGATATTGTTAAGCCAAATTGCATTCTCCTACTGGAGTCTTCTTGGCCTCCTTAGTTCTTAATAGGAATTACCAATACCTGGAAACAATATTGAAAGACTATTCGGATACAAAGTTCCTTATATTCAAATGTAAAATTTCTTCACTGAATGGATAAAATACAGAATAAATAATTGTTTTCATAACAGGGAGGACAATAAATCTAAAGAGAGCTGATGCAGTTCACACATATAAACTAATGTTTAATTGACAAGTTATGTTACTTCTTCATTCACTTCATACACTTACAGTTCTTTGCATTATATCTAGTTTTAATAAAAATATTTAAACTATTTTTTTTAAATTTAAGCTATTAATTATCTGTAGCACTTGATCACAGTGAAAATGTCTCAACTTATTATTTTGTTTATTTAAGAGTGGGCAATAAGAAGAATTCTAAGTGACAATATCTAAAATTATACTTGTATTAAGATATTTCTTTTTTTGTGTTCGCAATTATTATTGAAAAACATTATTAAGATAGTGTCCAGGTTTGAATTTGCTATTTTCCCATTATGATCCCTTAATTTAGTATTCTCTCATAGCCAAATAAACCATTAGTACATTATTGATCAGCTTGTGTTGAATCTACTCAATTACTTAGTGTGGAAGACTGATTTTGGAATATATTATTTCTTTGGCAGTTTGCTGTCCAAAATGATTTGAAATCATTTGCTAACTGTTCATCTTTTCTCCAGATAATTTATTAACAATTCCCTCATACGTCATCTTGTTTCTTTTCAGTGCAGGCACAACTTTTCCCCTTTCCCTGCCTCAATGAATGTCTGCACTAAGTCCAAAGCTTGGAGTGATTTACCTGAAGAGTGATATTCAGAAACCACTGTAAGTTAATTTTGTAAACTCGGCATAATATTACTGCTTAAAGACAAAAAGGAAGTCTCAGAACCTTGTAAGAATCTAGAAACCAGCATATGCATGATGTATCAAAAGTTGAGTCATTTGATCCAGTCATAATGTTTTATTAATTGTGGGTTTCATAGAAAATATTACTGATACTTAGTGGTGATCAAAGATCATGTCTGAAATGAATAAGAAAGTTTTAGAAGAAAATGACAACCAATTGAACATTTATTGTAATTAATATAAAATGTCTGTGGCACCTGATTTTTTGCTACATCTTGTATTTTCACAGCATTACCAAAGAATATAGAAATAAAGATGGAGTAGTGTTTCAGTTGCATTTTATGAGATTTCTGCTGTTCAATGAAGTTGGGTTTTGGCATTTCAGGTTAGTTGAAAAGCCAGTATTAAATCATGTACAAGGCAAACTTAATGATCAATTAGTGTAATGTAAAGGCCATCAATTTAATAAACATTTGTATGATTAGAAACAACAAACGATCATTCACATAACTGTTTAATTCTCAGAAAATAAAAATTGGGTTGTCTGATGACCTTTTCCCTCTGTATAAGGACTTTACTTATAGTATCATTGGAGTCAATAAAGCAACATATATAATCCAAATCTGTAAAATAAAACACACAGATCTTAAATGTGTTATTATTCCAAAACATCATGAATGGAACTCATATCTTTCTGTGAGTATGTGAATGCACATATTTTAGCATTTCAATAACTAGGGCAGACAATAATTGATAAAATAACTCAACTTGAAAATAACTCTAAATTTTAGAGTTCCAGATCAACAATGGCAAGCAATTTTATGCACTGAATTATTTATGCAACAATTAGCTAAGATAATTGTAAATTTGACTGACAAAATAGGTATGTATTTTCTACAGCATTCCTTGTTTACCAACCCAGATTAAAAAGAAGCACTTAGTGTATTGTATAATTGGTAGAATATAGAAAACAATATTTGCCTTGATTAATTGATTAATGTTGTGCCATCAAGTCAATGTTGACTTTTAATAAAAACATATAGATAGATTTATATATGTTAGATATCTGAATGAAGATAGTCTGGTCTTTTAAAGTGGAGCTGATGAATATGCATGAAAATGAAAGTATAGGTGTAATTATGAATTAAAAAGTAAACTATGTGGAGGAAAATATGTATTTAGGTTGTTGCAGGCGTTCATGGAACTAGGCATTCATAAATTGATAATGTTATGTTAGAGATGTGTTTGTTGATGATAGATAGATAGATAGATAGATAGATAGATAGATAGATAGATAGATAATGCAAATGATGCTGTATTTCTTGATATTCTTTATTATGATTCTGAATACCAATATAAAACATGGAGTACATGGGGTAGATAATACTTGATTCCAGGTCCACAAGAGTAAAGTCTAGAAATGTAAAGTTTTTTTGAAAAAAATCGTCTCCAGGATTGTTGCTAGGAGCACATTAAAGCTAGTTAAGGATATGGCTCTTCAGAATTTTGGAGCTATAATTTGATGTAAATATTGCAATGGTTATAAAAATAAAGATTCTTCACAGTCATCATTATCTCTAGGCAGGGATGATGCTTCATTATTAGCTAAGAATTCAAAATATTTGCAATAGATCTTAAGACTGTGTGATACAATAAGGAGTATAGTGGATCTGAAAATTAATGTCTAAAAGACATTAAGATGTGGGATAGAGACAGAGAAAATTGAGTGAACAATTCCAGGATATACTTAAATATCAAATATTTGGAGAGAACTGTTTAGTTTCTCCAGTACTCATGTTATATTAGCTTCAGTGCATCTTCTTCGCTGTCCTTCAGATAGTCTTCCAATGCCTATTTATTTTCTTCAATTTTCTGATGTAATCTGCAACACTCCGCACTTACCTATTTTCTTAAATAGAGTCTGTCAATGTCTCTGTGTGGATGACGGGCATGAGTCACTATCATTATTTTTCTGACCCTCCTATCCAGGGTTTTTAATTCTCTTTGAGTCCAGTCAACTCTTCCAGCTAATGACTGAAGGGGCCCAGCAGTTAATTCTCTGCAGTATTTCCTTCACTGAGTTTGGACTTTCTTCTTCACTCTCATGATATATTCATTTCTAACCTTATTCTTGTCTTCAGTATGCTTGATATTGCCAGCTTGAAGGTATTTATAGTGATTGTCTTCATTCAAACTCTTGAAGTTATTTCCATAGGGCATCTTGATTCCTTCAGTTTTCTATTTCTATTGATGGTGAGAGTGACTCATTTATCCAGGCCAAACTCCATTGCAATGTCTAGGCCAGGGGTCTGCAACCTAAAATACTCAAAGAGCCATTTGGACCTATTTCCCACAGAAAAGAAAACACTGGGAGCCACAAAACCTGGGTGGGCATGGCCAACTCAAT
>JANHFM010002110.1:18242-40283 GCA_032468115.1 Grayia smithii
TGACGCTGTGACGTCACCGAACCGGTTCGCAGCGTCCCGGACCTGGGCCCACCCGTGTGCCCCAACTCACCTTTTTTAAAAAAAATCGCCGAAATTAGCTCTCTGCGCATGCGCAGAGCGCTGTTGCGGCGATTTTTCCTAAAATAAAGTTCCTGCGCATGCGCGGTAGCGCGGTTTACGCGCGCGTCTGAGCTTCGCTCTCGCGCGTGCGCAAATTTTGCACGCGCGCGTGCATGAAGAAAACCGGTAGCGAAGGTGGGTAGAACCCACCCCTGGTTAGAATAATATATAAGAACTGTTACTTTAAAGATTCTGTTAATAATATATTCTGTAGCCTTCATTGTGTAAGAAGGATGATTGGCTGAGCTATGCTCAATCAGCAATATAAGGAGTCAGGAAACGCAGTTAAGTCCCTTCTGCGATTGACGATTGACTTCTGCCAGTGATTCCTGTGACTGAGTTCTGACTGCTTCGACGTATGAGGTCTGACTACGACTGAAGAGAAAGAAAGTTTGTTCATCAGTCAACTGTAAGCTAACTAAGTTTGTTTGTTATACTTGTTTGAGAAGTGAAGAAGTTTATTTTGCAACTTAAAAGTAAAGACTTGTTTATTTTTCTACTTCAGAGTTTGGGAGTTTGTGTGTGTTAACCAGCAACGTATCTTTCTGCTCTCCGGCCGTTGTGCTATTTTGCTAGAGGGAAACTTTTACCCCCAACAGTGTCCTTGTTCCTCTACCTGTCCTAACCGAAAGCCCTATCAATGGTGGAGCCGACCAGCAACAGGGAGCCGCAGCCGAGGGATGAAAGAGCCACAGGCGGCTCCAGAGCCGCAGGTTGCTGACCCCTGAACTAGTCAGAAGGTTGCAAAGCCAATCTGGCTTCCCAATTGACTTTGCTTGTCAGAAGGTCGCAAAAGGGGGTCACGTGACCCCCGGGACGTTGCGACCGTCATAACTATGAACCAGTGTCCAAGCATCTGACTTTTGATCATGTGACCACGGGGATACCGCAGTGATTGTAAGTGGTGAAAAACGCTCGCAAGTCATATTTTTTCCAGTGTCCTTGTAACTTCGAATGGTTGCTAAAATAGAAAATAGAATCATAGGCTTGGAAGGGACCTTGGAGGTCTTCTAGTCCAACCCCTGGCTCAGGCAGGAGACTCTCTATACCATTCCAGACAAATGATGTTCAATCTCTTCTTAAAAACCTCCAGTGATGGAGCACTCGCAACTTCTGGTGGCAAGTAGTTCCACTGATTGATTGTTTTCACTGTCAGGAAATTTCTCCTTAGTTCTAGGTTGGATCTCTCTTTAATCATCTTCCACCCATTTCTTCTTGTATTTAGATAAGCTTTATTTATACCAGGGGTGAAATCCAGCAGGTTCTGACAGGTTCTGGAGAACCGGTAGCGGAAATTTTGAGTCATTCGGAGAACCAGCAAATACTACCTCTGGCTGGCCCCAGAGTGGGGTGGGAATGGAGTTTTTGCAGTATCCTTCCCCTGCTACGCCCACCAAGCCACACCACGGACACAGATTCCTTGTCTGGCGTTCAGGTGCTTTGGAAAATAGTTTGACCCCTTCGTTCTTTCTGTGGCAGCCCCTCAAGTATTGGAAGACTGCTATCGTGTCTCCCCTGATCCTTCTCTTCGCTAGACTAGCCATGCCCAGTTCCTGTAACCGTTCTTCATACGTTTTGGTCTCCAGCCCCCTAATCATCCTGGTTGCTCTCCTCTTCCTCTGTAGGGTGGAAATAATTTCTGGGTCTGAGTAAGGGAGAATGTGAGAAGGAATATGGTTCTATATCTCTCTAGGAGACCTGTTAACTAAGCAAGTGGAAGTTAAACACACTTCATTTGTTGTGTTTGTGGAATTGCTTTTGGTTTTGTCTCACAGGAATGAGTGGTAGCAAAGCTGTTGTCCTCCAACTGAATTCAATACTTTTTACAAAGAGGTTAGATACCAAGAGAATTCTTTCTTACTTTAACATAAGTGACCAGCTTATATAAGAAGACAAACATTAGACTATGGCCCTACTATTCAGTGGGAGAGGATGATTAGTGTTCTGGGTAATTGAAAAGGGGTTAATTAATCAAGTCTATCCATTCAAGGATGCATCTTAAATCCAGTTATATATGGGATTAACAAACTCTATTCATTTACCTCTGCCACAAAATCCCCAAAACACAATGAACTCAATTCATCAAAAAATTTAATTCCACTGTAAGAATCAAATTAGCCATTATACATGCCTCTCTAATGCCCAGTGGTTCTAGGGGCAAACAAACCACCTTCCCCTAGTCAGACTCCTTGCAGACATAGCTCCTGCAAGCACTAACAACCAGCATTGAAAACAGATTAGAAAAACCTCAAACAATAAAACATATTCTGAAAGGAAAACAAACAATAACGCACAGTTATCCTCTTTCCTGTATACTGTAGGTAACTGCTACCTTCAAAGGTCTCTTTGTTTCCTTTTAGAAAGAAACCCAAGACAACTGAAAAACCGAAGTCTGAGGAGAATGAGATTACGCAGACGGGTGCCTTCGTTGCCAAGTCAGGCCTTCCATGCCTGAACTTTGAAGCTATCTCATCTCTGAGCCCAGATCTCATCCATTCATCCCATTCACTAAGAAACCTGCACGTATACACAGGGTCACCTGATTGTAAGTACAATAGAGTCATTGCAGATGGCTGAGTGAGAGATGGTATGAATTGCAAAGTCAACCCATCCTCTCAAAACATTGAAACATGTACCTAATTAGTAGATGAAGTAAGGTTATAAGAAGTAACTTTTTACACTTTGGACCAGAAAGTGGCAGTAGCAGAATATTGTGTAGGTGGTAATATAAGAGGACAAAATTGGATCACAGCAGTCAGCACAATTACTAACATGGAAAATTCAAAAATTAATGGAAGCAACTGGGGAAGGCCCTATTCATTTATTTATTTATATACTGTGTATATTTGTGTTGTTGCTGTCTAGTTGCTGTTTTGCAGTACTGAAGTCAAAGTCATTTTGACATGAATCTCCTAAATTGATGATGCCTACTTCAGGCTGTATGGAATTATTATCATTATGTAGTGGACAAAAAAAAGAGACTTGAACCAATTTAGATAGGAACTAAACAGAAGATAAATCATATTCACAGAATTAGTTATGAGAAATAGATTGCAATCAGGAACTGTGGAATTCATAAACTCTTTCACTTGTATTTAATTGCTACTTTTCCCCTGTTGTCTTGAATTCAAAACCCTAGGGAACTAAAACTAAATTTCAAGAAATCTTAAACTTTAGCCAGCTATTTGAACTATTGAATATCTTTTGTAATAGTATAACTATAGTAATTCATTCTGCCAGATGAATTGTATGCATTTGAAATCACGCTTTCCCTTATGATTAATGGTGTTCTGTCATCACTGAAATGGTTTAAAAATAAGTATTTTCAAAAATAAAGAGAGATTAAGGCCAACTTCCAAGATCTGGGGTATTGTTTAAAAGTAATCATAAGAAAATTAGGAATGCAATTGTTTAAAACTTAATTATAGAATGACAAAATAAATTCTATGAAGACTGCTAGTATAATATCTGAATACTAGGTGTAGTAAATATATTAGAATCATATTTTCTTAATAATCAGAGGGACCAGTCTATAAAGTATGCTAAAGTTGGTCCAACCTAGGAATTTAATTGGAAGGAGTGGAAGTAACTAATTTCAGATTTGTACTGAAGCTGTACCTAAGGAGACCAAATGATTTTGGTCCCAGAAAATAACATTTAACAAGTTTAGAGTTCTCAGGAAGAAAAAAGAAAGAAATATTATTGGTCCATAGGCATATTGAATCTGAGAGTATATTTACACTTTCAAGAACTGTAAACAATCTGGCAATCCACTGTTTTGGACTATAATGTATTTGATAAAAAAGTATAAGAATTTCATAGATTTCAAAATCTTCTAACGAAAAACATCATCTAACTCAGTCATGTCTCTGCAACCAGCAAAGTAGCTCTCATTATAAATTATCAGGAAGTCATGGCAGGAAAAATATTTAATTTGGAACATATTTTATTATGAACTGTACAGTGTATGTAATTTAAAAAAAAATCTGTGAAAGTATTGCATTAGTTTGCACTAGCAAAAATATTTCAAATTTGTTTTTGGAGCTTGAATGTGTGCTACTTCAGACAGTCAATTACTGTATTCTTGCTCACTTAAATATTTTTCAGTAAACAATATAAATCTTAGTCATTTATAAAATCAAAAACACTATTTCCAACATATATATTTTAAACAATATCAAAAAGCAGGGAATATTAAAAAATCTTACTAGTATACAATTTGTGATGCATTGTTTCACCTTCGCAGACCTCAAGAAGGTAATAGAATTTCAAACTCCCTCAATCTGAAAAGCATTGAAAATTCAAATGAAACAATATATGTTTACAAAAATCCTTGGCTTCTATTAGAAAATCTTCTGAGGCTGACATTCTGCTATTTGTGGCTCAGACAATGGGACCCCTTTTTCTTTCTCCTAAAATTTTATCCCAAACTTTAGTACAGTCCTAAAGGGCTTAGGTTAAGCTTTTTGCTAAACAACTTTGTTGTTATCCAGAACAAGATAAAAAGTTGAAGCTTTTTTTAATTTCATAGCATATGCGTTCTTATTTCTACATATTGTTCTCTAAAATATCTCAATAAGCTATTTTCTTATTTTCATTTTCTTCTCCAATTAATGGTTAATAATCCTTAGCAACATCTCATTAGCCCACTTTCTTTTTGTCCTAATCCATATGTATCCATATGTATATCTTAAAACTATATAATTGGCACAACCAGTATGTCCATCTGCATAAAAAACATTTTAGCACCTTTTACTGTATACAGTGTAGAAATCCATTTTCATCTTCAGGTTTCATAGCCATGCAAATCTCAAATTTTCTGAACCCTTGGAGCCCAGAAAAAGAGACAGCCCCCCAATTGGTAAATCCAAACAGCAATTTTCTGAAATTAATGGGAAAATATAAGCACTTATATTTTATAAATAAGTTTTATTTATAGAAATAAAACTACTGGTATTTAAAATTTCTCTTTATTTAAAATATTTTAATCATTATACACCAATTGAAATTGGTGCACATATTATTTTTAAAATTTCAAACTAAGAAAATGCTCACATTTTTTTTTGTTTTGGAAAATCATCATAAATTATATATAAACACAGATGCAATAAGAACTACAAATTTGAGTCCTGATTAAAATAACATTTTGTCGTTTATATATGTTCAAAAAATCTTGTTTTTCTGCATTTTGTACAGTTATTTCACGAGAATATTTTGTAATAGGACGGATTCTGGATTACACTTGATGGAAAGTTTAACTTACTTGATATATATAAGATTATAATTTCTTGTACATTCCAATTTAAAAATAATTATTCAGTAATCAACGATTTAAAAATTCCAAAATATAAAATACATGATTAGACCAGTTAATAATAACCTCATTTTTTTTACTTTGCATAATTCCATTTGCATAGCAGCAAAGAAATAATAAAATCTCATTGGTTTTATCTTTTTATTAGGTTCTAAAATGGTTTATCCACTAATATTGCATACATTTGGCTTCCATGCATTCAGGTTGCTGTAGAACTCCTGCAAACAGCCAGTTGTCTTTATGGGAAAAACACAGATTTCCTGCTAACAGAGAAATATTTTTTCACCATTTACAAAAGGTTGTAAATGTGTATATATATATATATATATATATATATATATATATATTCAAAGTTTCTATACATATTTATTATGCAGTAGTTTCCAATAAACTAGAGGCACTGACATTTATTTATTTGATTTCTACAATGCTGTAATTATAAGACTCTCAGCAAAACATAAAAAAATACAATAAAACATCCATGGTACAACAATAAAGCATCCAGTAAAATCAATTTTGAAGTCATACAAATCAAACATTTAATTATAAATTGAAGCAATATATAAAAACATTGTATGATCCATCTTTTCATATTTAAAGTTAAAAGAATTCCACTCTTCTAGATGATCATCAATTATCAAATCCAACTTTCTGAAAGAAAGCTAACTTGGTATAGGAGCTGTGATAGAAATATACTTTCTCTTGTTATCATTCCCATGTTATCATGGAGGTGGGGAATCACAAGCAATTTTTTTTCTTGAGATTTTCATATCAGACAGTTTGATTACAGGAAGCAGTCCTGAAAAAAACCCAGGCCAAGAAATATAGGGCATTACAAGTTAAATCAGTACTTTGAAAACCCTTCTGGCAGTTTTGAAGATACAGATATAATGTGCAGTTGGCACCTAGTTCTGGTTAACCACTACTGCATTTTGAACCAATTTGGTGATCTTTAAATGCAATCCCCCACTGCAGTATTTCTAAGAGCTGGTGATGACAAGCTCTTATGATGAGCTCTTGCTCAATGTAGGCCTACAACTGATATACCAGATGAAACTGGATAAAGGTTTCCTGCCCATAAATGTCATTTGCCAATCAGCAATAGTCACCTGAGTCCAGGTGAACTATCAAACTGCAGATCTGCTCCTGAAAGAGAACTACTATTTCTTTTGAACATAACAACAGAACCAGCAGAAAACCTTGAGGAGCACGTAGCAGCTCCGTCTTGTTTGCTTTCAGCTTCTTCCCATCCAGGCTGCCTACCCTACATTAAGTTGATAATATAGAATTGGTTATTCTCAGCATATTGATAATAGCATATTTCAAATCTATTGTTGTCCCCTTCCAATAAATTAATACAAATGCTAAAAGATAGGAGGGAAAGATCTGAATTCTGCCATACTCTGCAATTGAGAGACCACCAAGCAAATTCCCCCTCTCTCAGTGGAACCATTCACTAAGGAAGGAGCAGAGAGGCAATCAGGATATCATGGCTACATGAATTGAAGATGCCAAGAAGTCTTATAGGATCAGAAGATGCAGTTCCCATAAGGCTCCTTCAAGGTCAGATACACCATAAGGCTCCTCAAGGTCAGATACACCATCATAAACAAGGCAACTGGAGAGCAGAGTAAGAAAGAAGAATGTAGGCACTTCTCTTCTCTCTCAGAAAAGATGTATTCAGTTAAATCTGACCCAAAGTAGATACTGTAAAAAATAAAAGTTCCTATAGGCACCATGAAGAATTTCTCAAGCTTGATGTATAATAAGTCCTGGAGGTTAATAATGCAAAAGCAGAGCACATGTGATTCCTTATATTTGCATAATCAAATAGAAACAAATTTTCCAGATGTGCAGCCATATAAGTCCATCATACCCCAATCAATAAGGCATCTGGCTAATTCTACTGGGAAACTTAGTCCCAAATATATGCAAAGCATCAGGTTAAAAAAAAACCTTTTGAAATAGAAGTAATCTTTCTTTATAGTTTCTTTCTAACATAGAATGTCAGTGTTTTGAAGGGGTATTAGTGAGCTTTTTATCTAGACTCCAGTTTATCAAAACCAGCATTCTGTCTTAACAAGTTTCTGAAACCACAACCTTAATTGTGCTTGGGAATTATAATTACTAGATTCTGTGTAGCTCTGAGTTACATTCCATGCTCATTCATTCAAACTGTACAATTAACTCTTCCATCATTCAGAATTCAGTACCTCCTAGTTCGTTAGCATAAAGAATTTGGCATATTGTGATATTTGTCTTCAATGTGGTATAGTACATGCATATTCCAGACTATTAATAAGTTGTAAAGAATAACAAAAACATTTTATAGACTCTTAAACCCTGGATAAAATCTCTTGTCTTGCTACAGTTCAAAAAGAATAGTACATGTGAACAATCAGTGTTAAGTTCAATTTTTCCCTCAGGCTCCTTGCCCATTCATTGCCTGCTTGGATAAGAATAGCCTTTGCATTTTTACACTCTTTCATTTGTGTGCCATTTCTAAATCAACCTGCTTTCCCAACCCTTCTAACAGTAGCTTCACATGTGAGGTCCTTTACGATTGCTAAATGCACTGGGCAGAAGAGAGCTGTTTAACAAAGGCTGCTTCAGTTCCACAGAAGCATTTCCCACTGTATTAACTAAAATGAGAGTGGCAGGTCTGGGAACAGAATGAGTCAGAAATCTCCACATATACATGCATACTATTCATTGATGACAATTAGAATAATAAGAATCTGTAAATTGTAATTATAATGGTTAAGACTATCTGTTCATTTTCTTGCTATCAGGCCCTGGCTGATTGATAGTTAATAATTTTGAACATTTTAATCAGAAATAATATTCCTTTCAAACACTGTAAAAGTACAGGGCACTTGATGTTTTTTGTGTCTCAAATGAGCTGGAATTTAAAAAAAAATAAATTTCAGGTAATTTTTTTCTTCAAAAGTGCTAAATCTTTTGACAATTGATTTTCACTACTCTATCTTTATGTACCTTTCTCACATATTAACCTGGGTTGGACAAAACATTCAAAGAGATGCCATGAAAGTACATTAGCATAAAGAAAGACCCTTAGTCAGACATATATGGCTGCTTCAAAAACCCTTGATGTCCATGCAAACCACTTTTGCTTCATTGGTGGTCCTTCTGTAAGTGACATTTGCATGCACATACATGGCCTGGCAACTTGAGAAAGCTTTTAAAACAGCCTTGTGCTTTAACATTTAAAGACAGGTGTCTCATTAATGCCAATACTTTTTGCAAAGTGTCTTTTATTCTTTGTAGAATCTGTGTATTATAACAGTAATACATTTCCTAAAGCATAAAGTGGCCTTGAATCCTGATTAAAGCTAATGAAAATGTGTAATGGGTTTAATTGATCTTCAGTAGGAATCTATAATCAATTTATTAAACAATCTAGCTAAATTAAAGTACTATTGAGCTATAATGCTATTTATTTAAAGATACTGAAACCATTTCTTTATTACTAATTACATTATTATGGTATCAAAATGGGAAAGAAACAAAACATTACTTAAATCAGCATTAAATTTGTTTTAATACTGGTAACAAGTACTTTTGTTATTTAGACAATATATAATTACACATTTTTCATTCTGTATGCTTGTATTTAAGAGGAGAGAAAGGATAACAAAAATTCTTGGATACATTTTTTTGAAGAAATTTTGGATGAAATGGTTCTTGACACACTTTGAGAGGTAAAGGACCCCAAGCTTAATAAGCACGTGTTTTTCAGTAACTAAGATACAAAATCCTGATTTAAAGCATCACAAAATTTACATTTGTTGAGAAGGGAGGGAAATCCATATACATATTTCAAACACCAATCTGCCTTTATACTTTTTTCTATGGCAGGTAACAACAGTTGCAAGGGGATGACAGAGCGCATTCATAGCATCAACCTCCACAACTTCAGCAATTCTGTGCTCGAGACCCTCAACGAGCAACGCAACCGTGGCCACTTCTGTGATGTGACAGTCCGCATTCACGGCAGCATGCTGCGTGCCCACCGTTGTGTGTTGGCGGCTGGCAGCCCCTTCTTCCAAGATAAGCTGTTACTGGGCTACAGTGACATTGAAATTCCTTCTGTGGTGTCAGTCCAGTCAGTACAAAAGCTCATTGACTTCATGTACAGTGGAGTATTGCGGGTCTCACAATCAGAGGCCCTGCAAATCCTCACAGCAGCCAGCATCCTGCAGATTAAAACTGTGATTGATGAATGCACACGGATCGTCTCACAGAATGTGGGTGACATCTACCCTTTGATTCAGGATTCTGCACAAGAAACACCCCGAGGAACTCCTGAATCAGCCACTTCAGGACAGAGCAGTGACACAGAGTCTGGTTATCTGCAAAGTCACTCACAGCACAGCGTGGACAGGATCTATTCAGCTTTGTATGCATGTTCTATGCAGAATGGCAGTGGTGAGCGTTCATTCTACAGTGGAGCAGTGGTCAGCCACCATGAAACAGCACTAGGCCTTTCTAGAGACCATCATATGGAAGATCCAAGCTGGATTACAAGGATCCATGAGCGCTCACAGCAGGTGGAGCGGTATCTTTCCACCACTCCAGAAACAACACACTGCAGAAAGCAACCACGTCCAGTTCGGATCCAAACTTTAGTGGGCAATATTCACATCAAGCAAGAGATGGAGGATGATTATGACTACTATGGACAGCAGAGAGTACAAATCCTAGAGCATAATGAGTCTGAAGAATGCACTGAGGATACTGATCAAGCAGAAGGTGCTGAAAGTGAGCCCAAGGGAGAAAGTTTTGATTCTGGAGTCAGTTCCTCCATTGGCACTGAACCTGACTCTGTGGAGCAGCAATTTATGACTGGCCTAGGTCGAGAAGGTCAACAAGAGCCTACACAACCAGAACAAAATGATGTTTCTGCTGAAAGCATTCAGCAGCAGCACACCGATACTAACTCTTCTTCACCAGAAAGAGGAAATGATGTTGAAAGGGACAGCGCACTAATAACTGTTTGTAACAGTACTGAAAAGGGGACTTTACAGCCTATCACTACAACTGTTTCCCAGTCATTGCCAAGTACACAGCTCTACTTACGCCAGACAGAAACCCTCACCAGCAACCTGAGGATGCCATTGACCCTGACCAGCAACACACAGGTCATCGGCACAGCTGGCAATACCTATTTGCCTGCACTCTTTACTACACAGTCTGCTGGCAGTGGTCCTAAACCTTTCCTTTTCAGCCTCCCCCAGCCCCTAGGCCAACAGGCACAATTTGTGACAGTGTCCCAGCCTGGGATTTCAACTTTTACTGCCCAACTGCCGGCCCCACAACCCCTGGCTCCTTCTGCAGGCCACAGCACAGCAGGTGGGCAGGGTGAAAAAAAGCCTTATGAGTGTACCCTCTGCAACAAGACTTTCACAGCCAAACAGAATTATGTCAAGCACATGTTTGTCCATACAGGTAAGTATATGGCCACGATATATGAACAAAGCTATGAACCCAGAGAGAAAAAAGCATTTAACGTTATATTGTTGATCTGGAGAGGTATTCCTCTACTGCTATTTTAAGATGTTCATATGATGTAAAAAGCAATGTTAAAAAAAATGGACTCTCTCTGTTTAAGTGTTCTTGTCCACTGGAGGAATGTAGTGTTCTTTTGAAAATATTGAAGTTTTTTTCATAAGGTTTGCTATAATTTGATAGTTTTAAATTATTTACTCTTATTGCATCCTGTGATAGCTGGTCTTCTTTGCTTTGAAATTCTTTGGGCTTTCTATATATCCTCCCTTAATACATTTACAAGACTAGATTTACCCATTACCTTTTGTTATCCGAGTAGGGTTGCCTTTTTTGTTGTTGTTATTTTTAGAAATGTTGCAAACCAGAATGGAATCAAATATTGTAATAGAGTTGTGGATGTGATTATGAGGACTGTAAAGAAGTGCATTTTGGTTCTGGATTTTGAAAGTGATTCCCAAAGTTACTTAAAATTACATTAACTTTTCACACCCGGCGTCCCTAACTCTCAGACCGCGGGCCTTGAGCCATTCAAACTGGCCTGCAGAAGTGGCGGGTGAGCATGCATGTCCTCTGCTCATGCAAATGAACCTGTATGAGCACACTCGCTTGCCAGTCACTTGTGTGGAACTTTCTCCCCCACCCCCGGTCCACAAAACTGGAAAGGTGGTAGAAGTCTGTTCCACACCATAGTTTCATGTCACAGAGCTGTTAATTTTATTAACTCTTGAACTGATATCCACTCATCTGTACATATCCACCTAATTTTTCATTCCACTTTGAACTTGTGATTGCATTTTTTCACCAACTGTCTAGTTTTTGAATGTGTCCTCATTTTGAATGCAGTCCTCAAAAATGAGGCCAAGCTGTTACAAAGGGGCTGTAAGTTAGAGTAATTAGTGGGCAAAATTAGCACCTTCAGTATTTTCTCTGGTACATCATGGCATCACAAATCATTTCCTTACAGTCCTGAAAGGCCAAAAAAAGTAAAACATAGAATCGGTTCATGCAAACTGTTCATGTAGTACTATACTTTGTCGTTTGCTTATACCTTCTCATTATTCTCAATTGGACAGATTTACAGAAGATACCAATTATTTAAGGATTTATAATGTTTTGACTTTACTATTTCAAACTAAAACAACCTGCTGTGAGTTTGTGAAAGCAAACTGTTATGGAATTAGTATCTCTATTCTGAATACTTTTTCTTATTATCCCTAACATGCTGCCATTACAGTGGATGCTCTGTATCGACACCCTCATTGAACTGTTTACCATTATCCAAAGATTTATTTCCTCATCAGTCACTGTTCTCTTAGGTCCCATTAGTTTGTATGAATATTTAGGATTTTTGGCGCCAATGTGCATCATTTTTATTGGCTCATCTTGAATATTTGTCATTTTGATGCCCAATTCCCTAATGGGCAGAGATTATATTAAAGCTCTTTGGAGTGCTTTATAGTTTTTATGACTCTGAACAATTTAGTGTCATCAGCAAATTTGGCTATTCAACTGGTTATGTCTTATTCCAGATCATTTGTTAAGTATGATAAAAAGCACTGGTCCTAGAACAGAACCCTGGGGTACTCTGTTGGTTATATCCTTCCATTATTGTAAGAAATTACCACTTAGTTCTATTCTTTGTTTCCTATTCTTTAACCAGTTGCATATCCATAAGAAAACTTGCCTTTTCATTTCATGGCTTTAAACCTTACTATTAAGCCTTTATCTGGGATTTTTTGAAAATCTAAGTAAATTAGGTTTACTGGCTTATCCTTACCCACATGTTTATTCACACTGTGAAAAAACTCTTAGATTAGTTAGACGGGACCTTCCCTTAGTGAAATCATATTGGGTATCCATGAGCAAGGACTGTGTCTCCAAATATTTGATATTTTATCTTACCTGGAACATATGTTAAACTGACAGGTCTATAATTTTTTGGATTTCCTTGTGAGCCTTCTTAAAGTCCTTGACTTACAGCCATTCATTTAGTGACCATTCGAAGTTACAACAGCACTGAAAAAAGAGACAACTAGTTTTCACAACCATTGCAGCATCCTCATCGTCATGTAATGAAAATTTGGGCACTTGACAACTAGCATGTAATTATGACAGTTACATGTTATCCCCATCTGTAACCTTCCCACCTGGCTTCTGACAAAATCAATGGGGGAAGCCAGATTAATTTAACAATCACATGATCCACTTAACTGCAGTGAGTGATTCATTTAGAAGCTGTGGCAAAAAAGTTGTAAAATGAGGCAGTTGTACAAAAAGTTGTACAATTCACTTAACGACTGACTTAGCAATGGAAATTCTGGGCTCCATTAGGGTTGTAAATCAAGGATTACCTGTATTCAGGTCAAATTACAGATGCTGAATGTAAAGAATGGTTGCATATTATACTTAGAAGATCCATAGTTTTATGTAAAATTTATCAATAAAAGCTCAACGCCTCTTCCTTTGACACTACCCTGTTTTCCCGAAAATAAGACATCCCCTGATAATAAGCCCAATCAGGCTTTTGAGCACATGCGCCAAAATAAGCTTCCCCCCGAAAATAAGCCCTCCCCGAAAATATTTAAATGCAGAGCCGAAAATCAGGAGCCCCATCTTGCTCCACACACTCCAAAATAATAAGACTTCCCCCAAAATAAGGCCAAGCGCTTATTTCAGGGTTCAAAAAAATATAAGACAGGGTCTTATTTTCGGGAAAACACGGTATTATATGGCTCAGTTTATCTGTGTCCCTTCCTGACACAGGAGCTCCAGCTCAGAAATCTTGTCTCAACTTTTTTCATGTGAAGATGAAAAGAATCTGTTCAGCTTCTCTGCAGTTTCTTTTCTTCTTCTAGCATACATTATAATATACTTTTGCGTCTAAAAAATAAAATAAAATTTCAAAAACTATTAATCAGCTAGAAACACATTAAGGTAATTTAGATTATTTTTTCTTCTTTTCAATTGTTACCAGTTTTCAGAGGCTGCCTGGACAAGTCCCTGCAGTTTTCTTGGCAAAGTTTGTTAGAAGTAGTTTTCCATTGTCTCCTTCCTAGGACTGAGAAAAAGTGAGTCACTCACAAGGTCACTCAGCTGAATTGTGCCTAAGTCAGAACTAGAACTCGCAGTCTCCTGGTTTCTAGCCCAATGCCTTAAACACTACTCCAAACTGGTTCTCACATTAGATATATATTCTTTAATTTTCTTTTTCCTTCTTAATGTTTTCCTGCAATTGCAGTTTCCACTTTTTTCAGGTCAACTGAGTTTTGATCCATTAGTTATGACAGGAATTGACTGACTGGCTTCCAACCTTTATCAGGCATTATTCTCATTTTGAAGTAGCGTCAATTCAAAGAATGTCAAGTGTTTATTGTGTGACACAAGCTGACAGCTGTTTTAACTGATACTTCATTGTGAAAACTTTCCAAGATACAGGGTTAAAGAACTTTGCGTCAAAGCAAGATAAATATGTAGAAAACCACATCATTCCTTTTTTTATGTCAGTCTGATCTGTGCATTCACACTGATGAAAGTGACATTTATTCTGAAAAAAAAGGAATATTAAACCTTTCAACAACTGCTGCCAGTAACCTGTGTTGCTATATTCTTCATCATGGACTATTTGTATCCCACATAAGGAGCTCTGTGCTGAAGCTTTATTGGAAAATAAAGCTGACTTTGGCATGAAAACTTTCTGTACTGCATGCATTCAAAAGCAATTATTTGCCTTCCCTTTGCTATATTTCCAGTAACTCTAGCAATTGCATCATAGGAACTTTCTTGCTATGTAGCTACAGACTAATAGTCTCTTTTTCTTCTATTCTTTTTCTGCTCTTATTTATTATTCTCATGTTTGCTTACAATTGTAATCAAGATGCATAGACTTGTTCTGCAAGGGAGAGGGTAAACCACAGGCATTTGTACTGGTGAGAGCTTCTGTGAGTGGGCTCTGATGGAGCTGTATCTTCAGCTCTAATCAACAATGCTCCAGCTCTCAGTTGTTCCAGGATTCCACAGACTATTCAACAATTTTCAGATTTCATTGCCATTCAGCATGCTTTTTCGATAGGATTAAAGTAACCTAATCTAAAGTTTCTATAGAATGCATATTCTCCAACAGTAGAAAATTATTCATTTTATCTGTCTTGAGCAAAACAATCTAGGAAGGAGTCATATTGGATTGGAGTCATTTCCCTGAATTTATGAAGAAAGAAGAAATAGAGATGGGGAGCAGGGTTGGTGTCAATAGAAATGACTCAGGATTTTAATTCAGTTCAAGTGTAGAGGTCTGAAAATTGCATATCATGGCTACAGTAGCCATGACTTTCTAATGGCAATATAAAATTGTCAGATAGGTATGGATTTAGCATTGGAAGAAGATTCTTCCAAAATGAAGAACAACAAATAAAACCCTGAAGAAAAGTATTCTTCCAAATCTGAATGTGAGACATTGAAAACCCATCTTTTGCATCCCTGGTCTTTCTGTTGTTCATCTGAATGTGCAAAAGCATACAAAACAATTCTTATGGATGGAGAACGTTTTTCCCTCAGTTAAGCATATTTATTCTTCAACAAATAGTCCAATTCACATTGATGCATGTGAATCAGTAACTTTACTGGCACTTACTTATTTACTTACTTGACATCACCCAACTGCAATCAACTCTGGGCAGCTCCATGTCACATAGGATCAGTCACAAAGGAGGGGATAATGCTGTATAAATGAATATCAGTACCTGATCTCAACAGCCTGCTATTGGTCCATGCTCTTGGGCTTTATTAAATTTTACCTACTTGGTGCCCAGGCAAGAGTTGGTGCCCAGACAAGAGTTGGCAGAGCTGTGGTGCTGTCAGTTTTTGACTAAAGCATTTCCCCACAACCATCAGGTAGGCTTGCTATTCATCATAAGCACAGAGACCACAAGTATAGATTGCTTATCTGTGGCCCTTTCTGCATTCACATAACTCACTTCCTTCCCTTCTTTATCCATCTTAATGAGTATTATTGATTCTGGGTTCTTCTCCATAGTAATTGGAGACATCAGCCAGGAGTGGGTGTTGCTCTATCTTCAGTTAATGACTGAGCCTGTCACAAAATTGTCCAAGTCCCGCCTCCACCCTTAACGTCCGCTTGTTTGCTCAGTCACTTCAGTGACAAGGCGTGTTGGATGATTTCTCCTACTTCTGACTAACCTTTTTTCTGTCTAATTTCGTTATTTCGTTATTTCTAATTTCGTTAATGTCACTCTGACTTTATTTTCCAGTTTCAGTAGCTTTATTACCTTGCCTTTTGTTGTTCGTTCCTCCGGTGGGGGGGAGCTTCGGCTCTCCTCCTTGCTCTTGACAAACGCTAAGGAGTTGGACTTTGTATTTTAGCCGTTCGGGCTCCCGTGAGCGTCCTTTTGCCTTTCGGAGGGGCGCTGCTGTTATCTTCCCCTCCGATCGGAAAAATCAGCTGGCAAGCAGCCGCTAGCCTCAGGGAGGCTTGGAGCAGGGCCGCACGACGTTCCGCCTGCTCTGGCTTCGTTTCCAACGTTATCTTCTCTCCAATCTTCTGAATCAGCTGAGAGGCGGCTTCGGTGCTCAGGGAGATCGGCGACACTGCGGCGTTCCGCCAGCCCTTATTTTGGCCACCGTCGGGAGAAATTGAATTGGGACGGTGGTTCCATCTCCTGCTAACAAGATCCTTGGTAGAAGCTGACGCCCGTGAACTGTTGCATTACAGCCGTCCTCGCGCCAGAATTGCGGCCGCCATTTTGATCTGCTTCGTTACAGCCGTCTTCGTGCCAGAATTGCGGCCGCCATTTTCTGCTCATCATATCTTCGGCCTGCCTTTGAGGATCGTTCCTCCAAGCCTGATTTATTGCACTGCCACACTGTCTGCATTCTGGGCCTGCTATCTGGGCAGAATTTCAGTGGTTTGCCCATAGGACTGAAAGCCATTTTTAATTATGCCTGGGCAACCACTTGGACAATTGCGTGGGGGGGACCTGGGCGGACTGCGGCCCAAGGTTCCCTGGGGACGTGTCACCTGGAGGTGACCTCATTACCGACGCTGGGCAGCAGTGGCAAGAACGTGGGAGCCAGCTGGCTGCACTGCCTCAACGGCCTAGTGGTCCCCTTCTGTCCCAGTTATTTCTCCTTCCCTGCAGACCTTAAGGGCGCTTGGACTTGAACAGCAGCGCCATCTGATAGGGAGCAGTGCCCAGGGCCACATTTGGCACCCTTGTGCGTCTGGGGGCAGCCGGGGTTTTCTACCCAGCAGAACTTTGAAATTTGACGCCTGCGCCCCGCGGCTGGCCCTCGTTAACCTATTCACGGTTGGGGCTCAGGAGCTTCTACGCTCCAGGACTGCCTGTTTGGCTCAATCATGCCGAAGGCAATTGCCAAGTCCAAACACATGCAGCAGCGCTCTGACCCCTCAACGGCCATGGCTTCCTCAGCAGCAGTTGCTCCCTCCAGTGGCAAAGTGCATCGCCACAAACAGCGGGCCTCTTCCAACGCAACAGCATGAGATGAGCGTCGCAGAGACAAGGCTCTGCAAAAGCTTTGCCGAAAGGTGTCCGAGAACGAGTCAGGCAACACAACTTCTGCAGCCAAGGCCAATCCATCGACAGTGCCTAGGGCTCCTTTCCCAGCATTATCGGGGGATCAAATCTCCTTGCAGGATTGTGCCCTGATGGTGCCGGCCGCGGATGTATGGGGTCAACAGTGAGCGGCGATGCCTCAGCCTGCTCCACCGGCGTCATCAGTCCCGCCGCCGATATCATCTGCCCCTCACGCTCTGGAGTTACCGGAAAATTTTCAATTGGTCATTACTAAGGCCATCCAACAAGGCATTGTGGAAAGCCTTCGTCAGACGAGGGGCACTCTTTTGTCACCACTCGACTCAGGGGCTTCGGAACAGCAGGCATCTCCAGCAGAGGAGGAATTTTCCTCTGGGGATTCGGAGCAGGAGGAGATGGCATCGCACCAAGCATGAGCCCGTTATGATCCACCGGAGGTGTTGGACTATGATCTATCGGAGGATGAGGACTTTGCTCCTGAACAGCCTGCCTTAACAGGACTTTTCCTTCCATCTCTGTTTTGCTCTCTCCTGCACAAAGCAATCCAAGTGGCCAATCTGAGTCCCACAGAAATGGGGGTGGAACCTTCTACTTCAGCATCTACATCTTCTTCGAACTCCTTGTTTACTGAACCACAGCGGCAGGTAGACTTGATCCCCATGCCGTCTATGTTTACTTCGGTAGTCCAGGGCCAATGGGCCCATCCGGGTTCGGCGCCGTTCGCCTCGTCTGTAGACCGTCGTTTCTTTAATGTGGCCCCCATGATAGAGAAGCTTCTGCAAGTCCCTAAGGTGGATGACCTGGTGGTAGCCCTACTTCCTAATGCTGCCTTGTCTGGGGTGCCGGAAGAAGGGCTCCGTTCTGAGGATCGACGTATGGAGCAGTTTTTCCAAAGAGCGCATCAGGCAGCCGCATGGTCGATCAGAGCAGCGGCGATGGCCTCGTTCTTCAATAGGTCCACGGCAATGTGGTTACAGGAAATGCGTATGGCCGTGCCAGTAGAAGAGTGTCGTCTTTCCCAGGACATTACCAAAGTGATCGCAGCGGTGCAATTCTCCACTGATGCCACTCTAAACGCCGGCCGTTTTGCGGCCAAGAGTTTGGGAGCATCGGTAGCCGCACGCAGGATGCTTTGGTTGCGGCACTGGCAAGCAGACGTCAGGCATAAGTGGCGTCTCGCGTCTGCCCCCTTCGATGGTTCTGCATTGTTTGGAGCGGCCTTGGACTCCCTGATTCAGGAACCAAAGGACAAGGGGAAGGTTCTTCCCAGCCTCAACAGGCGAGCAAACTTCAGAAGCTCCTTGCCCTATAGGAGACCTCCTTCACGGGGTTCAGGTTGGGGCTCGTATTCTTCTCGCCCGTATTCATATTCTGGGTATAAATCACGGGCTCAGTCTTCCCGTCCTGCTAGGGGCCGGCCTCCTTCGGGCAGGCGGCCCTTTCGAGGAGGAGGAGGTCGTTCGTTCCGACGCCAGTAACCAGTCCGAGTCCCTGCATCCCATTGGCGGCAGGTTAGCTCTCTTTGCTGACCAATGGGATCTTATCACTTCGGACTCGTGGGTCAGGGATACGATAAGATCTGGTCTATCCCTGGAGTTCGTCTCTCCTCCCCCGGAGTTTTTTCTGCAATGCCCTTTGTCAAGGGATCCCTCTAGGCGGGTCCTGATGGAATTGGCTATTGCACACCTCCTGGACATTAGAGCTATCCAGGAGGTGCCTCAGGATCAATGGGGACAGGGGTTTTACTCCCTTCTATTCTTGGTGCCTAAGTCTTCGGGGGGGTGGAGACCGATTCTGGACCTAAAGCGGTTAAACCGCTATATCGTCTATCGATGATTCAAAATGCATTCGTTGTCATCCATCCTTGCTGGCGTTAGGAGGGGCGATCTCCTCTCATCTATAGACCTTTCGGAGGCATATTTACACGTGCCTATAGCCTTACAACATAGGCATTGCCTGCGGTTTTGTTACCGGGGCCACCATTACCAGTATATAGCTTTACCTTTCGGTCTCTCGTCCACACCCAGGGTCTTTACTAAGATCATGGCGGCTCTGGTGGCCCACCTGAGGTTACTTCCAGTTAGACTTTTTTGTTATTTAGATGATATTTTGATCTTATCTTCCTCACGCCTTCAGGCGCTGGAGGACATTCGTTCTACATGTAGTTGTTTGTCCTCCCACGGTTTTGAAATTAATTGGGACAAGAGCCACTTAGAACCGGCTACCAAAATTGTCCACTTAGGGGCGCTCATTGATTCTGTGGCTGGTCGGGTTTATTTGTCCCCAGATAGACAACGAGACCTTAGGACTCTGGTGGTGGAAGTCCTGACAGGACGGTCTTGCTCCCTGCGTATTTTGGAGTCCTTGCTGGGGAAAATGGTCTGAGCGATTCGCATTACGCCTTGGGCCCGATTACACCTCAGGGAACTGCAGTGGTTTTTGTTGCCATTACAGCAATCCAGACTGCTGTCGTCAACCAGGAAGGTCCGGGTGCCTCCGGCGGTGCTGAGATCCCTCGCGTGGTGGCAGTCCCCGGCGATACAACAGGGTTGCCTTTTCTTCAAACCGGAGCGCATTGTCCTGACCACCGATGACAGCCTGTCCGGCTGGGGGGCCCATCTCCTGGATCAAGCGGCACAGGTTACGTGGTCCCTTCCCGAGGCAGCTCATCCAATCAACTGGCTGGAACTTTGGGCAGTCTTCTTGGCTCTTCGATCTTTCTGCCGCCTGGTGGTCGGTCAGCATGTCCTGGTATTGACCGACAACACGACAGTGAAGGCCCATATCAACAGACAAGGGGGCACCAGGTCCAGGAATCTCATGGCGGAAGCACAACGTCTCTGTCTTTGGGCGGAACGGCGGCTGTTGTCCCTCTCGGCCGAGTATATCTCCGGTACTCGCAATGTCACCGCGGATTGCCTGAGTCGCTGCGCAATTGACCAAGCTGAGTGGCGCCTCAATCCAACGATATTCCGGATGTTGGACTCTCGTTGGGGCAGCATGCAGGTGGACCTGTGCGCCATGCCGGACAATGCGCAGCTACCTCGATTTTTCTCCCGGTACTCGACTCAAGGGGCAGCGGGGATCAACGCTCTCCGCTGTCCCTGGCCGCGGGGACTTCTTTATGCGTTTCCACCTCTACCTCTGATTCCTCGGCTATTGCAGTGTCTTCCACGGGAACAAGCAGAGATGGTTCTGGTGGCTCCATTCTGGCCGCGGCGGCCTTGGTTTGCCGATCTTCTCTCCTTATCAGTGGCTCCTCCATGGGAGCTCCCACAGTGGCGGGACTCCCTCAGTCAGCAGGGGATTCTCCATCCGGATCCTCATTGGTTACATTTGACCGCCTGATGGTTGAGCGGCGCGCCTTAGCTGCCAGGCACCATACCCCAGAAGTCATTGAGGTGATGGTTGCTTCCCGCCGCCCCGTTACGCAGCGGATTTATTCGGCCACCAGGCGCACCTTTTGTATTTGGTGCCAACGAGGAAGCTGGCGCCGCTACAAGCCTCCGTACCCCAGGTGCTGCAGTTTCTCCATGAGGGTCTCAGATGACACCTGTCTCCCAACACTTTACGACGCCAAGTAGCTGTGCTGGCTTCCGTTTTGTCCCAAGGGGCCAGGGAACCGTTGTCGCAGCACCCGGATATCTGGTGTTTTCTACGCGGAGCCACGAATCTATGTCCCCCAGTGCTCCACCGATACCCCACCTGGGATCTCTCGGTGGTTTTGGAATCTCTCATGGGGCCACCGTATGAGCCGATTCGGGAGGCTAGCCTTCGGCTTTTGACCTATAAAGTGGTCTTCCTCGTGGCCATTACATCAGCTCGCCGTATTTCTGAGGTGGCGGCCCTATCGGTGTGGGAGGACTTATGCGTGTTTCACACGGATAGGGTGGTGTTACGGCTGGACCCCGCTTTCATCCCCAAAGTTAACTCCACCTTCCACCGGACACAGGAGCTAATATTACCGGACTTTTATTCCAATCCTGCTTCTTCCCTCGACAGAAAGTGGCACTCCCTGGACGTCCAGAGGGCCTTACGTATCTACATCCAGCGGACGCGGGTCTTTCGGCGATCGGAATCCCTATTTGTTTCCTTTTTACCTACATCCATGGGGTCTCGGGTTTCCTCTTCCACTGTTGGTCGGTGGATATGTCAGACTATTTCCAAAGCATACGACCTTCGCTCACTTTCGTATCCGTCTGGGATCACCGCTCATTCTACCAGGAGTGCGGCGACCACAGCAGCTTGGGCCACTCAGGCGTCCTGGCTAGAGATTTGTCGGGCGGCTACGTGGACTTCGCCGTCACCCTTTGTACGGCATTATCGTTTGGACCAGTTTGCGTCGGCTGAGGCATCCTTTGGTCGACGGGTTTTGTCACGTGCAGTTTCGAGAATTTCGGAGAGGGCACCTGCCGACCAGACGGGGCCCTCCCAGGCTGGGGACAATTAGGCTTTGGTATGTCCCACTCCTGGCTGATGTCTCCAATTACTATGGAGAAGGGGCGTTGGTCC